>PITA01004232.1:23892-126623 GCA_004023965.1 Spilogale gracilis
TTTTTTTTTTTTAAAGATTTTATTTATTTCACAGAGAGAAACAGCCAGAGAGGGAACACAAGCAGAGGGAGGGAGAGAGGGAGGAACAGGCTTCCCGCCGAGCAGGGAGCCCGATGTGGGACTCGATCCCGGGTCTCCGGGATCATGACCTGAGCCGAAGGCAGTTGCTTAACCAACTGAGCCACCCAGGCGCCCCTGATGTGCACTTTTTTAAAAAAACTTACTACTCTGTTATTCACTCTTTCTACATCAATTGGTACAATTTTAGAATTTTAGAATACAAGTTTAGGATAGCATTTAGAAACTCTGTTTTCTCATGACTTCGGTAATTATCTGAATAGTGTTTCAAAAGTATTCAAAGAAAGGATAAAAAGGCTCTCTTATACGTATCAAAAAAAGGGAACGGGGCGCCTGAGTGGCTCAGTTGGTTGAGCCTCTGCCTTCGGCTCAGGTCGTGATCCTGGAGTCCTGGGATCAAGTCCCACATTGGGCTCCCTGCTCAGCGGGAAGCCTGCTTCTCCCTCTCTCCCTCCCCCTGCTTGTGTTCCCTCTCTGGCTATGTTTCTCTCTGTCAAATAAAATAATCTTTAAAAAAAATAAATAAATAAAAAGGAATCTGACATTAGCACCGTGAGAATTCTTGTGTCTGTATGCCTCATAGGCTCGAAGGACAGTGATTAGTGGGTAAAGGAACTGAAAATGCTAAAACTAAAAATGCTTAAGAGCCACCCCAGGTTCTGGTCTTATTTCTGCTCCCGGCCTAGAGAGGAACTTCTGTATTTCTTTCCATTAGACTATTGCATGCCTCCTCGAGCCCGCTGGAAATGCTGCTCAGGGCGGAGTTGGCTTGGGGGAAAAGTGATCTTGCTGTGTTTGTAGGCTGCTGCAACATACTGGAGACATACTGTCACTCTAGATGAGCCCAGGGAGTCTCTCCTGTGATGGAGGAGCTGAGATCATCATCTCTTGAAAATGAAGGACTGGACTCTGAGAAAAGGAGAAAAGGTTCAGGGTAACTGCCATGCTCGGCACTCGAGGATGACCCGACTTGGTGCCCAGGTGACGGGGTCTGACTGCTCAAGCAGGGCTCTTGTCTTCGAAGAGGAGTGGAAGACGCGGAGTCATGGCGACCTGCTGTGGTGGCCTCAGGGAGCAGGGGTGCCAGACAGGCAGGGCATGGGGTCTGCGTGCAGGTCCTGGCATTCAGACAGAGGAAGGGAAGGGGCATCTGAATACAGTAGGTGGGGCTGTGATTCTGGCGGTCCTGGTGTGATGGAGTCTAAGAGCAGAGGGTAGTGGAGGATGAGCAGAAGCACCGTTGTACGCTCGCTGGCTCCTTGAGTCAGACCGCTGGTAACCCCGGCTCCGCACAAGCAGGAACCGTCAGGAGGTCTTAGCAGCACCTGTGACGAGATGTGGCAGCCGAGGTCTGACTGGCGGTAATCACCTCGTTCTAGGGTAGAAGCGGAGGTCTGTGAAGCTCGAGTGTCCTGAGTCAGTGGGTTTTGAAGGCCCTGCGAATGGCAGCATGTTGTGTGGGGCCTGTGGGAGGAGCTCACCCCACAGGTTAGGTTTGGGAACCGTCTTTCTATCCCTTGTGCTTAAATTGCTCGACAAGCACCTTCAGCAGTCCATAGGACACCCTACTGTCCATGGTTGGTTTTTTTCCCATACTTCGATGGTTCTCATTTTCCTATGAAATCAAGTCTTCAGCGGGTCATTGCTGGGATTTCCCCGCTCCTCTTGGCTCTCCCATCTTTGTTTCCTGTGGTCCCTCTCCATCCCAGGCGATGTTCTCACTGCCTTGTTCACCCTGAGTTCTGAATGCTTTCATGTTGCTTCTCCTGCTGGAATCACACCCCCCCCCCCAGCTTTGGCAAACCTTCCCGCTCATTCCCACCATTCCTGACCTGTCTGTTCCCGAAACCTTGCCCAATGTGTGTGGTTTTCGGTACTTGATCATACGTGATTCCACATCATTGGTTGAGTTTATATCTTGGTTTCCCAGTGGGTTGAGATATGGTGCAAGAGAGGGACCAGTCTGTTGTATTTCCCTTCACATCTCTCCCAGTACTGACTACATATATATCCTATGTGTATCAGTTAAATAAATGAAAGTGGTCTGTTTGTTACAAGGTGGGAGGGGGAAGTGCAAAAGCCTTGAATTACATGTTTCTGTACTTGAAGGACGTTTTAGGGATGGCTTGCATCTTGAGGGCAGGATTGGGAAATATCTGGCATCTCCTGTGAGAGGGTGGTGATCCAGAAGCTTAAGATTGACTTGTCAGACAGTGCGCATGAAGAGGCCAGGCAGAACTCACAAGAAGTTGGTCATTGTGGTCAGATCGTGATGGGGAGAGACACTGGCAGAGGGGCAGTGTCGTGGGAAGCGTCTCATATGCCGTGTTGCCTGCCCTCGCACAAGCCAGATCCCTGCCCAGCTGGCGTGGCATCGAGCCCTTTGGCCTGGTAGGTCCTATGTGCTGACAGCGCTGCGAGTAGTCAGGATTCGCGGGCACTGTTACCGTGTGTGGACGACCAGTCCCTCCTCCCACCTGCTGCCGCTGAAACCAGAATGTGTGCGAGAGCTGGAACTGGAGCTGGATGGGCCCCTCTTGGAGGCTGACCTTGCGCCGCTCCCCATGCCCAGCAGCTCCCAAGATGGGGACAGAGAACCAGCTCTCGTCCGCCACTCAACACTCTTATCCTACACGGTGAGCAAAAACGAGAGATCCGAGAGTTTAGGGCAGGGGCGGGCAGGGGTGTAAGAGGACAGGAAATGCGGGGTCTGCAGAGAGGGAGGAAGGAGGGACCAACTGGACCTTTGGCCTCTCCGCAGGGAAAGGTCACTGGTGTGCTGAGTCAGCCGGCCGGCCTCTATGAAGTGGATGGGCAGCTGGCGCTCTGCCTTGCCTACCAGCAGTTCCACAGCCTCAGGAAGGTGGTGCGGCCAGGAGTCTCCCTGGAGGTATGGGAGGTGTCAGGGTTGGGGACACAAAGGCCCTTAGCAGCCCCTTCTGCCTTTATGGGCTGGCACCCGCCAGAAGCAGCAGGGTAGGAACTTCCACGGCAAAAATAGAAAAAATACACATGTGTAGGAGGGTGGGAGTTGCATACTTAATACCAGGAACGATTTGGGCGGGTGCTCAGGTTAGGAGGAGGGGCTGGGGCCCCCCAGGAGCGTTTCCTTTTTGGAAGGGCTTCCACCTGGAGGAGGAGAGGCTGAAGGCAAAACTCAGGGGTGGACCGGGATGGTCTCAGGCAGCCTGGGGGGCTGTGGCGTGTGGGCGCCTCATCTGCTGGGAGACTCCTGGCCCACAGGAGAGTCGAATGGAGCTTGTGGGAGATGAAGGCTTCCCCCAAGGGGAGTGTGCAGTGCAGATGGGGCACCAGGGCTGGAAAGATATGCCCTGGATGGGAGAAACAGGGTTTCTCCGGGCAGCAGGAAACTGTAGGCAACTCTGCCAGCGATCATTGAGTTGAGAGCTTTACCCCTGCTTTTTCATTTTTCTGCTCTTCTCCAGCTCCAGGATGTTCACCTCCTGCAGTCAGTGGGTGGAGGAGCCAGAAGGCCAGTGCTCGCCCCCTGCCTCCATGGTGCCATTCTCCTACGGGGCTTCTCTTGTCAGAAGCCCGAGACTCAGTCTTTCTACCAGGCCCAGGGGGCATCCCTGTTTGAGCAGTTGGTGTGGGAACGCCAGTTAGGCCTTCCCCTGTATCTGTGGGCTACCAGGGCGCTGGAGGAGCTGGCCTGCAAGTGAGGACGGGCGTCTGGGCCGGGGTTGGGGGAGGGGGAGCAGGATCCTGCCAGAGGCATCCCCCTTCAGGGGATATGAGCACTTCTCTCCCTGGTGCAGGCTGTGTCCCCACATGCTGAGACACCACCAGCTCCTGCAGCACTCCTCTCCGGGGAACCCCAGCCCAGGACTGCAGCTCCTGGCTCCTGTCCTGGATGTCCTGGCTCCACCGGGCAGCACTCGTCGGAATGCGCACAAGGAGATCCTCGAGGAGCCGCATCACTGTCCTCTGCAAAAGGTGCGAGCGTGTGCAGGAAGTGGGGGCGGCAGAGCTCATGGCCTGTGCAACACATGGCTATACGCTCTGATTCTCCCCCCCCCCCCCCCCAGTATACACGGCTGCAGACCCCCTGTTCTTTTCCTACTCTGGCCACCCTGAAAAATGAGGGGCGGTGCAGGGCCTGGGCCGCCTTTGACCCCAAGACCCTCCTGCCCCTCCCGGAGTCTTCTCATCTGACCAGTTGCCAACTCAATCAGCGTGTGTCCTGGTCCTGGCTCTCTCTGCTGCCCGCCACCTCCCACCCAGCTCAGGTAGGTGGGGCACCGGTGGTGCGCAGGCCTCCTCTCGTGAACAGACCTCCTCTCTTGCCGCCCTCACTGCTGCTACCATGGGCCTTCCCCATCCCTGAGGCTGCACCAGCTTCTAACTAGACCACCCCGAGTCTTCTTGCCCCACCCGTTCTCCCTGCAGCAGACAGCAAGTCTGGGCTCACAGAGCTCTCTCCCTTTAAATCCTCTTCTGGTTCCTCCCAGAGCACCTAAGAGAAAACGCAGTCCTTACAGTACCCTGTGAGGTCCCGCACGGTCTCCTAGTTCCAACCTCAGTTCGTACACTCTCTCTCCCGCCACTAAATGTGTGAACGCGTGGCTCTTCTTTTCATATCCATCTTTCCCACTCCAGTGTAAGTCTTCTGAGGTCAGAGACTACATATTTTTTGTTCCCTCTGTAACTAACATTTACCATGGCATCTGGCATGTAGTAGCTGCTGAGTATTTTTTGAACAAATACTTGATACCTTGTCCTTCGTCTCCCTGCAGATTTTAATTGGGGTTCTGGCGGCTTCATCTCATAAAGGCTGTCTGCAGCTTCGGGACAAAAGTGGTTCTCTCCCCTGCATAATCCTGGCCAAGCACTCTCAGCCCATCACTGACGCCCGGTTCATAGGTTTGGAGTTCGAAAGTGGAGAGAAGGGGGTGGATGGGGAGGGTCTCAGAACAGGAGGGTTGGGGAGGAGGCACCTGCTAGGGTTTTCTTGAGATGCTGAAGTAGCCTGTGTTGATTTGTAAGTTTTGGGACAAGTCTGGGACTTGTTGTCAGAGAAAAGGAGCGAGGGTTTCTCCAGCCAGAATGCCAACTCCCAACATTCATATCTTCCACCATAGCCTCGGCCATGCCACACCAGCGGGATGCTTCTTAGTTTGGGCTACTGAGCCATATGGACAGAAGAGTTCCTGTAAAGGAAAGTTTCTTAGGTTGAGCAACAGGCATTTCGGGATTTGTGAGAAAGTGGAACTGAGCCTTTCAGCCTAGGAGGCCAGGGACAGGATTGGACTCGTGGCCAGGATGGTTTCTCCCTTGGGGATATCATCCCTCCGAGGTCTGGGACTTCATATTGTGTTAGGGGAGTAGCTCAGACCTGGGACGGGCAGTGAGACCCACAGGGTGATCTCTTTCACTGCCCATCCCACAGTCATGTCCTCTTGCTAAAGGAGAAAATTTTCTCTCTCTAGGCTGCTTGGTGCGGACAGAGAAGTTCCAGTTGGTCATAGAGAGGAATGTCAGAAGCAACTTCCCTTCCTATAAGGAGCTGAACATGGCAGGCTTTATCCAGAAGCAGCAGGCCAGGTTGGGCTGCAGGGGTTGTAGCTACACCCAGAGTCTCTAAGGGGAAGGGCAGAGCCTGGTGCTGGTGCTGGATGTAGGGGCCCATAGCACCCAGTGCACGCATTGCTAAGAAACCTACTCTTTGTCCCAACAGAGTCTATATCCAGTTCTTCCTGGCCGATGCCCTGATCCTGCCTGTGCCCAGATCCTTGCTGCACTCAACCACCTCCCTCACATCTCAGGCAGAGCCCACCCTCCCAGACGGCCCCCACATAGAACAGAGCCGACTGTTCTTGCTGTCCCACAAGGAGGGACTGATGAAGAGGAACTTTTGTGTCCCCCCAGGAGTGAATCCAGAGGTGCCCAAGCCCATCCTCAGTTTCACCGTACTGGGGAGCTGGCTTGGAGGCACCCAGAGGAAGGAGGGGACTGCATGGGGCCCACCTGAGCCCAAAGGAGATGAGAACAAGGATCAGAAGGTAAAGTTGGACTGCAGGGTTCTAGGGCCTGACATCTCGTGCCCCTAGCTCCTGTCTGGGACCCCAGTACCTGCTTCCCTCTTCCCTCCCTCCCAGGTTCTTTTAATCTTCCGTGGCTCCTCAGTCCGCTGGTTCGAGTTCCTGCACCCAGGTTATGTGTACCGACTCGTGGCTCCTGGCCCTCCTGTGAGTGCCCCACTTGGTCCTTCATTCACACTGCCCCAGAAAGCTTTTTTGGCTTAGGGTTCTAGAGAGGGAGTGCCAGTGCCTACCTACTGTCTAGATCTCCTAGAAGAAGGGTAGATGTGGGTCAGATGGAAGGCCTGTCTGAAATTAGACCACTTCCCTCACCAGCCTCCAGAAAGAAAACAAAATTGGGTCCTAGTATTTTGTGAGCCTGCCTCTGGAGCAGGACACGCTAAGAGACTTGGCTTCTTGTGTCTGGCAGACCCCGTTGCTGTTTGAGGAAGGCGGGCCATCCTGCATCCCACAGCGTCCTCTGGAGTTGGCTGGCTGTGCGTCCTGCCTCACTGTGCAGGACGAGTGGACTTTGGAATTAGAGAACGGCCCAGATGTCCCAGCTGTGCTGGACACCAGCAAGGCCCTGCCTAAGACCTCACTGGACGACCTGCTCAGTGGCAAGTAAATGTCTGCCGGCTTCTCCAACTCCCGTGGCGTCACTCTTCTGCCAGGGTGGGGCTTGGTGTTCCCCGCCACAGTACCTGTGTCTTTGACAGGATTCGGTTCCTAGAGCAGTGATGTCCCTGTGACCAGGAAGCTGTGTTTCATGCCTGAGTTTCCCTTAGCGCCTTAGTGTTCTGAAAAGATTACGAGCAAGCTTCCTCATAGTTAAGGAAAAGCTGTACCAATGAAAGGAAATATAAAAGGGAAAAAAAACCCTTTAAAAAAATAAAAGACAAAGTTGGAATTTTGGGAAGGCCCAAAAGGGAAGGGCCTTCCCTTTCAGTGCAAGGAACAGCTGGCTTCCGGCTTCATGAACAGCCATTCTGTCCTTTCGGGGCAGCTGCCAGTGTAGACCAAGATGCCACAGATGTTCCCCGGTGTTTAAAAAAAAAAGCCTTACTGGATTGTGTGTGTGATTTTTACAAATCGGTGTCTAGTAGAAAGGATTGTTTCCAGGGACCCACAATGGGCAGGCGTGGGCATGAGCGCCAGCATACGGAGCTGCCCATGGTGGGCTGCCAAGGCTCATTGGGCATGCATGCAAGCGCATCCGTAATGCCCACTGTGCTTCCAGGTGAGGCCTCCGCTTGCGGGCTGGTGCAGGTTTGAGTGATCTACCATGACACTGCTTTTCCCATAAGCCCTGCTTCTTTCTTTCTTTAAAATTTATGTACTTACTTGAAAGAGCATGTGCATGTGCCCATGAGCAGGGGGAGGCACAGAGGGGAGGGGAGAGAATCTCCAGCAGACTCCCCACTGAGCCTAGAGCCCACTGTGGGGCTCCACCTCAGGACTCTGAAATCATGACCTGAGCCAAAAGTCGAGAGTTGGGCACTTAAACTGCACCACCCAGGTGCCCGCCCTGTTCCTTTTAGTGTGTGACGATGCAGGATGAGGTTTTTTTTAGGACCTTAGAGATGATGTTCTAGCAAATATTCTACCTCCTTTTTTTTTGTCCTCAGACCCTTCTCCAGTCTCTGCTTTCTTACGCCTCTGTTATCACTGTGCTTCTGTGACCCTACAGCTTCACCAATTCCCTGGTGTCTTTCTCAGCTGAGATTTTGTCACGGAGCCTGTGTGAGCCATTTCCAGCCCCTTTCTGGGCAAAGCCTGGTAATGACGCCTCCTTTGGTGGGAAGGTGTGAAGTCAAGTGATGAGACTCTGGGATCCTGGCAGATGCCCCGATCCCTGCCCTTGGCTTTTGCAGGTGGCACTCGGACCTCAAGGGCGTCCGTGAAGCTGACCGTGGCTGTGGAGGCTACTGACTGCCCATCCCGCCCACACTTAGACATCTACATCAAAGAGCCACACTTGCCTCCTCCACTAGGACTCCTCCCAGGAGCCCGAGTCTACTTCGGCCAACTGGAGAAGAAGATTTCCAGGTGAAAATCTTCTAGGCCAGTTGGCTTCTTCTCCCCACTGATCCCCTCCCCGCCCCCACCATGCTTTCAAGCCTTCTCTTTGATGTGACTTCCACGTAGTCTGCCGTGTATGCCCTCCACCCTCACGAGATGTTCCACAGTACTCCTTCCCTTGTTCTTCCCTCTGCTTAGGCCAGGGATCAGCCTGCCGGGGGAGGAGGTGGCGGTAGAGGTCTAAGCCTGTGATTTGGTCCCAGCTCTTTCCTCAAATTGACTTCTTTCCCCTCCTCTTCACTCTGCCTCCTGCACTTGCAGATCCCACAATATTTACTGTTGTTTCCGGCCATCCACTTACCTGCAGGTCCTGAGTTTCCCCCCTGAGACCTCAATCAGGTCAGTGCCCCAAGCCCCACTCTCCAGACTTTACAGCCTTGCCCTCACATCCTACACGTGGTCCCGCCTCTGGGATTTTTGCCATAACTAGTGTTCTGCACTCCTAGTAGGACACGTTGAGTCAGAAGAATTCCCTCTGCCCCAGATGAAAATGCCTGATTCTTCTTATTTTACCCAGAAAGATGTAATGTTCTAGGCTTTGCAGCCTTGTGTTAAAGGCTTTGCTTTCTTTTCTTTTTTCCTTTTTTTTTTTTTTTTAGATTTTATGTGTTTATTTGCCAGAGACACAGTGAGAGAGGGAACAAGAGAGAGAACATAAGCAGGGGGAGTGGGAGAGGGAGAAGCAGGCCTCCCTCTGAGCAGGGAGCCCGATGTGGGGCTCAGTTCCTCAGCTGAAGGCAGACTCTCAACAACGGAGCCACCCAGGCATCCTGTGTTGAAGGCTTTTCAGTCTAAAATGCAGATCTCTTCTTGGCTACCATCTTGGTTTAAGCCTAAGAAATGATGGTCAGAGGTTAGGATTCAGAATGAGCCATGAGGACAGAACATGTACCCGTCCCCATCCCTGTGCCTGCTGAGTCCTTCCAGACATAGCCCCCTTTCAGAATGCTGCCGGCTATTCTTTGACTCCTGTCTCTTTCTCTCTCTCTCTAGTGCTCCCCTGCCCCACATCTTCCTGGCTGAGCTTCTGCAGGGTGGCCGGGCCTACTTCCAGGCCAGTGCCTCTTGCCATATCGTTTCTGTCTTCAGCCTTCAGCTCCTGTGGGTGTGTGCTCACTGTACCAGTCTCTGTCCCCAGGTATGGGAGGGCACAGGCTGAGCTGGGTGCAGGGTGCCAGACCGGTGTGAGGGGACCTGGAGCATTTTTCCAACCACTCTGTCCCCCCTAGGGAAGGTGTACTCGTCAGGGCTCCACCTGCCCCACACAGACATCTATAAGCCAGGCCACCATCAGGTGAGAGCACAAGGTGGGCACCCATTGCGCCTTTTATTTCCCTGTCACGTGACTTGGTCTATCTGCCGGCCTGTTGTTGGCATAATTCCTGGCTTGTGGGAATGGCTTAGTAAGTTTTTCAGGGTGAATGGGTTAAAGTCAAATGAGAAGCCGGGAAGTGGTGGGGAGGGAGGCATGCTAGGGCCACCAGGCTACCCGGGTCTGCCATGGAAGTTTCTGTTTCTCCGTGGCCCTGCCTCCCCCCAGGCTCCTGGTAGAGGACGGGACTGCTGAAGCTGTGGTGACCTGTAGGAATCATCACGTGGCAACAGCACTAGGGCTGTGTCCCAGTGAGTGGACCTCCCTCCTAGAATCTGTCCGAGGGCCAGGAAAAGTGGCCTTGCAATTTACAGGTCCTGGAGCCAAGCCTGAGGTGAGATGTGGCTGGGAGGTGGGGCCCTAAAACTGATTCCTAAGGGTTTGGTAGAGGGTTTAAGAATCTGAGTTCTGAAGAAAAAATTCTGATTAATCCTGAGTTTTCCCTTCTAGTCTTCAGCCAGGGTAGATGAGCCCTTGATCGTCTTCCTCCGGACACTGTGTACCAGCTTTTCTGTCCTCCGTCCTGTTGTGCTTTCTTTTGAACTTGAAAGGAAACTGTCTATGGTTACCCCATTAGGTACAGGAGAGGGGGAGAGTGCGTGGATGGGGGGTCCCAGGAGGAAGAGGGATGTGTGATCGATTGATGGGAGGGTGTCCAGAGTCGGGGAGGAAAACGGTGGGTAGGGGAGACAAACCACATACCTAGGACATCTGCTTTTCTCTCGTCCCATCTCAGAGCTGCCTCAGCTACAGCGGTTCCAGTGTGGGGACCTGACTCTTCTGACTCGTGTGAATCCCAAGATCCAACTGTCCTGCCTTTCTATCCAGGAGCCCGACCACCCCAGCTCCTTGGGAGCCTTTTCTTTGTCCTGCTGACCTGGATAGCAGCAGGGGCCTGCTGGAAGCCTTGAGGCCCTGGGCCCATCTCTTCCCCCTCGTTGTACCCTTACCTATTCTGTGATGGCACAGATCCCAGATCCCTGAATTCAGAAACTGCTACCCTTCTGTGATGTGTTCTTCCCATCTGGTGCCAGCCTGCCTGGAAATCGTTGAAATGGGCTGATGATGGCGCTGTTGATAGTCCTCTGGTTGGGATCAAGGCACTGGCCCCAGTAGAGGGCCCTGAGCACTTGGGTTCTGCCTTTGGGGGGTATTTGTGGCAGGCCCCTTGGCCCGCAATAAAGCTCTGGTGATGTTATCTCACTTGTGCTTCTCTCCGGGTTCTAGGCCTCCTGACCTCCTGGCAGCCAGGCAGTTACTTGGCTCTTGTTTGTTGCTAGTGCCAAATTAGGTTTAGGGAGGGGCTTCTGGTAGGGCAGTGATACCAAGAGTCAGACCTTAAAGGGAGGAAGTTGGGGAGTGGAGGGCAGGGTAGACAATATTGCCATATTGTGCCAGATGGTGTCAATCAGCAATAATGGGCCTGGGGGAAGTCCAGCGTGCCAGCTTGGGGTGCCCGCAAGAAATGCATGTGGGGGAGAGGAGCACCAAGCACGAGGAGGGCCTGGGAGGAAGCCCCGTCACCTGTGCGGGGGAGTCCGGGTCAGTGCTGTGGATTTCTTCCCGGCCAGGCCCAAGGCAGATCCAGGATCAAAACCCCAAGACCGGCAGGAATTCCAGAATCCGAACCCACAAAATCAGAAATTGCAGGAACATTTGTGGGCAATGATGCATTTGACTGGTGGTGAGAGCACCTCGGTAGCTGGAGAAGTACAGCCGAGTCACACCTCTCAGAAACGCATTCTTTCCTGGTCGTTAGGGACCAGTCCAATTTATATTTGGGAAGCCTTTGGGTCGCAACTTCATGGGTTTTAAAGTGGTCTTGCCTGTACTTACTCGTACACGTTTGTAGAGATTTGAGCAAAACAACTCATGTGGTTGGCCGGTTAGCTCAGTTGGTTAGAGCGTGGTGCTAATAACGCCAAGGTCGCGGGTTCGATCCCCGTACGGGCCACACGTGCTTGCCTTTTTTTTTTTCTCCCCCCCTTCTTTTGTTAACACGCACCTGCTGTTTATAACTACAACTTTCTGCCTCGAGCCATTTGACTTTTAATTACAGACATCAGACCCACCGCTTCTCAAAACCTAAATTGCTGGCGTACTTCAAGGCCTGGTGGGGAGGTCCCCGGGGCTGAGGAGGAGGGAAGCTTCTTGGGGAGTGCATTGTGGAGGCGGTGAGAGACAGAGCAAGCTCCGGACCAGGAGCTCAGAGGCGCGCGGGGCGGGCCCGCGGCTCCCCAGTGCTGCGGGTCGCTGCAGCTTTCTCCGCCTTGGGCTCACAAGTAGTTTGAAGGCGGAGTATTTGTAGGGCATGAGAACTAAGATAGGCTAAGGACGAGGCCTCTTCATTTGACGGTGTAGTCGTGGCCGAGTGGTTAAGGCGATGGACTAGAAATCCATTGGGGTCTCCCCGCGCAGGTTCGAATCCTGCCGACTACGTGCACGTTTTTCTTCTACGATGTACTATCGATGTCGGAGCCTGACCTCGCAGTAACTCGGCTCTCAGGAACCCTTCCTGGGGTTTCTCCAACCGAGCACTCCTGTCTAGGGTTGAGATCCTCCGTTTATTCCATTTGACATTTTGGGGTCGGTGTGTGATGCCAAATCCTGCTGCTGCAAAAATTAGCCTTGGAGAAGTGTGAAGCAACCGTGGCTGGGCTCCGAGCGCTGTATTCCTGTAGTGCAGCTCTGGAAAGGTGTTGAGTGTCCTTGGCGCCGTGGCTTAGTTGGTTAAAGCGCCTGTCTAGTAAACAGGAGATCCTGGGTTCGAATCCCAGCGGTGCCTTTATTCAACCGGGCAAGAACATTCTTTCCATTTTGTTCTAGATCTATTATACTCCCTAATGGATTTAGCAAGTATTTTTATACCGAAGGAGCAAGGGTCCCCGCTCCGCCCTCGGATCGCCCAGGTTTCCTGCAGAGACGAGCTGCCAGTCCTTGGAGACCACCGCTCCAAAAGCTCGCCGTCCCTCGCCTCCCCTCAACCCCCAACCTAGGCCTTCGTCTTTGCGCACTTGCTGCTGCCTTGGGGCCGTTCACCCGGGAGGAGCTACCCTAAAACCCCGCAGGAGGACGTCCCCGGGCGCCAGAGTCGGTTTATTTGGTTCTTCATTATATTTCTTTGGTTTGGGGCCTCAAAATCATATATATATGATATATATATGATATATGATATATATAAGCACACACACATACATACAATACAACAATGTAAAGACATATATATGTTTTTAAAATTTTTTATTAAAAATAATTTGGGAGGGGTGCAGTTCCTTTGGGAATGGTTACCTTCATCTGTCTCTATTAGCTGGTAGTCAGGGTTAGGAGATGGCAGATAAACCGTGCCTTCTGGTTTCCTCCAAGAGAGTGCTGAAGGGCTGGGGCCAGGAATGTGAACAGGGCAGGAGCAAGAGAGAGCTCATTCCCAGTGGGTTCTCCAGAAAGTAGGGTGTGGAAGGGGGCACTGAAGCCAGGCTGGTGAGGGTGCGGGAAAGGATGTGGAGGAAAGAGGCAAGAAGTAGGATCTACAGGCGCTTGGCAGGGCCTAAACTTTCCTGGAAGATAGGCAGAAAGATCTAGATACGATCCTTTGGCAGGGGAACCAAGGAGGGGAGGGTCTCCTTCCCGGCCATCCTAGGAGGTAAGTGGAGAGTGGAGGGTAGATGGGACGGTAGGGATAACCTAATCTACAGGCTGGAAGTCCTGCAACCAATGCCGGTTGGTCCTGGTCGCCAGACCTGGCACCTCGCCCCAGTCACACAGGTTGGAAAGCCTGTCCCCTACCCCACCCCGACCCCATTCATCTCAATGACCCCTCCTCCAGGGGGCCTCATGTCCCCGGGAATTATTCCCTTGCCTGGGTACTGGATCTGCTCGTCGCTCCAGGAGGATAGACAGGTGCAGGGCCAGAAAGAAAGGCAGGTGTTCACCTAGGAATCTCAGGGCTCATTCATTGTCCCCAACCAGGCAACTCCACCACCTATCTTCAACACTCTGCGCCGGAGGACTGGGTCGGAGGAAAGCGGACGCAGGCAGGAAGAGGCGGGACCCCAGGTTATCCAGTGACGTCGAGACGGTGACCACAGGGAGCGGGAACCTGGACGCTCAACCTGGTCCTGGAGACCTGCGCGGGTTGGGGAGGAGGCGGAGATCACTCCCTTCTACTTCCCCGACGTTATTTCCTGGGAGGAGTCGGAGTCGCGGAGGGGAGCGGAGATTCCCAGACCCGGCTCCGCGGTCTGCGGCGTCGGGGAGAGTGGTCCCCGCGCGTGCGGGGTCGGCTCGGTGTGGAGCCGCGGCCCTAGAACCATAGCCGGCCTGGTACGACCTCTAAAGGCGTCCGCGAGCAGCCTCTCTCGTTGGCTCGTTGGTCTAGGGGTATGATTCTCGCTTCGGGTGCGAGAGGTCCCGGGTTCAAATCCCGGACGAGCCCGGCCTTGGTTTTGGCAGAGACCCGAGTGTCCCGAGGTGCTAAAGGACTCAACCACGCGGCGCTTAGGCGGCCCTGCAAACCCCGAGCAGCCGGCCGAGAACCTCAAGCCGTAGCGGTTCGCTGGGAGATCTTTTGTTCCGAGCACCCAGCCGGGTGGCCAGAGAGAGCTCGAGGCGCGCAGCCCGGCCCCGGAAGCCATAGGGGAGAGCGCAGGCACGTGCGGGCGTGGGGCCAGCCCCTCGCGTTCCCGCCCCGCTTCTTCGCGTGCTGCGTAGGTCCCCGGCAGGCCTGCTGCTGCTGTGGGTGACGATGAGTCCATCGCGGCGGGACCTATCACAACCCGGTCTCCGGTGCTTGCAGGCTGGCTGCGTCTCCCGGTAGCTCAGGGCAAGTCTAGAGTGTGCGCAGGTCTCCCGCTGGCACTTCCCAGCGGTTGGAGGGAAGGAAACCCGGGCCAAGGAGCCAGATGTCCGAGCCCGAGAGTGCCTTTCTGCAGCTCGGTCCTCGTTAGTATAGTGGTGAGTATCCCCGCCTGTCACGCGGGAGACCGGGGTTCGATTCCCCGACGGGGAGAAGCACAGTATGTTTTGCTTTTTTATCATCCTACTTATAGCAAAGTACCTGTACCTGGAAGTGCGATGGACAGATCGGCCCCTTAAAAAGGAGAGGGAAGGGAGAAAGTATAGTGTAGCTGGTCCGGACTTTCGGGCTCATATTTGTGTTTCGCCTCAAGCAACGTGAGGCGAAATGTGCGACTGTGAACCCTTTGTCCCCGCCGTTCAGTCAGTGAACGTGTGAAGAGACGCGTTCAGGTCGCGCTGAAGAAGTCTCACACGCCACTTGAAGCCTGCGCCTCACTCTACGCGACTGCGACGCGCGCTTGCGGGTTCCGTTGGGCGGGGGGACCTCGGTGCTGGTGATGCATCCGCAACAAAAGGGGTCTCCTTGCAGGGGGCGGTCCCGGAGCGAGGGAAAAGGTTTTTCTTTCTTACGAAAAACGAAGAGCTTTGCGTTGGCCGGGAATCGAACCCGGGTCAACTGCTTGGAAGGCAGCTATGCTCACCACTATACCACCAACGCCTGGTCTGATATGCCATCCCAGACGCCCGCATTTCAATACGTGCGCAGGCGCGTGGCTGGAGGGTCGCGGCTCTGAGCGAGTGGCGAGTGGGAGTGAACGAGACGTCACCGTTGTCGCCCGAGGAGAGACTGCGCTTGATGGCGCGCAGCCTATACAGGGGAAAGCGACCTACGGAGAACCTAAGTGAAGGGGCTTTCTGAGTCACTGGCAGAGCTGGGGATACATCGGGAGTGGGGGGCGGTCAGGACTGCAGTGACGCCGCGATGGCTTTGTCATCCCCAGAAATAAGTCCCAAACACACCAATCGCTTTTCTGTTGTGCTAGCTCCGTGTGTCCCGAGGTTAACGAGTTGGCCTTTACGCCAAGTGCCCCTAAATACAATTCATCCGCAGAGGGCGAGTCCATTTCTAGGTGTCCACGCGCGGCTCTGAAAGTGACTCGGGCTAAACCTTGGGGGAGGGGCCTGAGGATTTGGCCCTGCCCCTTGTCCCTGACTATAGCCCTGTTCACGAGGTCCCGCCAGCGGCGGCGTCGGGAAGGCCTCGTGGCGCAACGGTAGCGCGTCTGACTCCAGATCAGAAGGTTGCGTGTTCAAATCACGTCGGGGTCACGGAAAGTTGCAATTTTCCATTTGTAGAGCTGCCTTGATCCTTTAGTGGCAAAGCAAGGAAAAAGTTCTCGTCTCTTTATGTTAATGAAAAATACAAACCTCAGTGCCCCGTGGGCTTTCTTTTCCCAAAGTGTATGAATTTTCTCCTAAAATACAAATTTAGGAGTGTCTTTTTTTTTCTTCAAATTTAGGAATTTCTATTGCAACTTCAGTTTCTGTCAAATCAACCAACAGTGACACCTTTAATCTCGTAGGTATTTTAGGTATCCTAGTGCAAATCGTCCACGAACAGCTCCGAGTTCTTTCTCAGAACATGTATTTGGAGCAATAAGGATTCTTTATTGGAAAGAGTGTAGCAAAAATGGATCATTATTACATGTAGCGATTAAGTAATTAAATGCGAATGTTCCCCCAGACTTCTCAGATGTCACTAGAAGCCAGGAGCCACGAGCATTTTTTGCTCCTTCCAGTCTATTGGGGGGGGGGGGGGGGGGGGAACAAAGAAATACAGGCCAGCCACTCCATAGGCCTTGTCCTTCCCAGCGGGAAATTTCTTCCTGAATATCTCTTTCCTAATTAACAGTGCCTCTGTACTGGACCTGGGCTGCAAAAGAGGAATTTGGGCGGACTTGTCACCACGCGCACGCGCGCAGGGTGGACGCTGTGCCTGGCCCTCCCGGTCTGCTCCGCTCCCCAGCCACTGTCCCGTTTTCTGTTGCAGCGGTCACTGTGTCACGTGTGCCAAGACGGAGGCACACAGTCCGCCCTCCCTTGCACAGGCTGTGCGTGCTCGTGTTGGAAATTGCTGATGACTTAGGAAGAAGACAGCAGCCTGGGAGCTTCGGCCACCTGACTCAGAAGGCATATGTGATGGGGACGGCAGCCAGCTTCTAAAAAGTATTCTCGATTTTTGAAATATTTCATTATTTTTTGTGGTAAGATACACTTAACATACAATTTACCGTTTTAACCATTTTAATGTATACAATGCAAGGGTCTGTAGTATATTCACACAGTTGTGTATCAGTCACCACGATCTGATTCCAGAATATTCTCATCACTCTAAAAACTGTTGCAACCACTGGCAGTCATTCCCCACTCTCCTCAGCCCCAATCCTTGGGATTATTGGCCAGGCTCCCCGTACCCCTCCCTGCACAACCAGCCCCTTCCAGACCTTCCTGAGTCTACTCCTCATTCCTGAAAAAGGCTTACTGGTTCATGATGAGAATTCATGTCTTAAAACTTCTTTGGGGGATATCCCATTATCAGAAATTAAAGGGACTAACATCTGTGCCTCCCGAACATTATAATATCCTAAGCATCCTGCCCTGACCTTTGGGTCACAATCCAATTCTCACCCTTCCTCCTCTAGGGAAAATTCAGCCCTAGCAAGAACAGGGACAATTCTCCCCTGGTGACACCTGGAGAATCACTGGGGTTAACAACAGAGATTTTGTTCACTAACTTCAACAGGCAGCTGATGGTTGCCCAGCCGATAGAACAGATAGCTTTTGTTTGGTTTGGTTTGGTTTGGTTGTTTATGAATAATGCAAATCCCAATTCTATGCTGGCACATCAAATATTCCTGAAAGGCCACATAGCTTCGGCCATAATGGGCAAGTGGGAATTTAAAGACTGTGGGGGCAGGGACACAGTACTGGATTCTATCAGGGCATATCCTAACCATGCACTGTGTCCCCTGACAGATTCCAGAAAAATCGCTCTTTACTGGGTCATGAGAAATGAAGTACTCAGCAGGTGACAGAATTTTTACAAAGCTTTTCATTAGCGGGAGTCTCCACGCCAAGCACGTTGCTGGAGCCGCTGCTGTCTTCTTGGACTTCCTGATCTTGGAAGCAGGGTTGGGCTGACCCTAAGACACTTTGCAGTAGTCATGGGACACAGTTTTAGCCAGCGAGAAATCTCTTGGGTACTTCTAGAAAGGCTCCGGCTCGTCTTGATAAAGGGGGCAGAGACTGTTGGCAGCCATGTTGCAATCCTAAGGGACACGTCAAGAGAGTCACAGAAAGGCCAGTCTCCATCTCTACCTGATTTCTTGCTACGAGAAAACAGATCCATCTTGTTCATGCCTCTGCTGACTATGTTTTCTGTAACTTTCAGCCAAAAGCGTTATGCAGTGGTGCAGAAACCCATAAAAACTTCCTGGATTTACATTTGAATCGTATGAAAATGGTGTTTTTGTAGATCAAGTGATTGACTCTCAGCAGTTTTGCATCATTAACTCACACTCTATAGATAAGAACCCTCTAGGTCTGTAGATGTGTGTCCGTTAGTATGCTTTTGAGAGCGAATAACTAAACTCTTGAGTCAGTGCATTAGGGAAGAGACCTACCAGTTCCTATACGGAAAGTGCAGAATAGGTTGAGGGGCTGAACAACACCATCAAGGTCTTGGGTTCTTTCCAGACCTTCCACAAAGCTCCATTCTCAAATTCTCCCTTGCGCAGCACACCAGCAGCAGCAAGGTGGGCTTTGTGGAGAAAAGGAGTTTCTGCCCAGCATTCTGGAAAAGAATCCTAAAATTCCCATGCACTGGGTCACTTGGGTCACAAGCTGATCTCTGAACCAATGACCAAGATCGAGGAATAAAAGGTGTTGATTTGTGTCGATCAATCAGCATCCGATCCTGGACCTGAGATGGGGTCAGCTTCCCTTTCAGACCCAGAAAATTCCAGGTGCCTTCTGAAAGTGGGAATGGTCTGGAAAATGGACACTAACTAGACAACCATATTGTCCACTACAATAGGTCTCCATCAAGTTAGGGATTAGGAGTTAGCAGAAACAGAAATGGACTACAATGGAAACTGACTACCCAGAAAGGGCAGGGGCAGGCAGTTCCCTAAAGCAAAGTTAGGGTGTTGTTTGGAGAAAGAGGAAAGGTGCTGGATGCGTGACAGAAATACCCTCTACTTATTCCATAGAAGGCCCCCAAATGGATTTATTAACCCAATCATGACATTTGTGTTTGGAAAGAGCAGAGAAGAAGGGAGTGTGTCAGGAAGGAGATGTGTTAGGGTCAGCCCAACGATGCAGCCATCATCAGGAGACCTGCAGAGAAAGGTCCACTGCTGGAAAATTCCTGCTACAGGTGTGAGTGCAAGACTTTAAAGAATAAAATAGTAATGACTCAAAAATAAACACACGCAGACAATGGAACAGAATAAAGAGTCCAGAAATATGGAGATCCAAGTATCTACTATGACAATATATCAAGAGTCGTTTGTTGTTTTTAAAGATTTCATATGGGCGCCTGGGTGGCTCAGTTGGTTAGGCGACTGCCTTCGGCTCAGGTCATGACCCTGGAGACCCAGGATCAAATCCCACATCCAGCTCCCTGCTTGGCGGGAAGCCTGCTTCTCTCTCTCACTCTCCCTGCTTGTGTTCCCTCTCTGTCTGTGTTTCTGTCAAATAAATAAAATCTAAAAAAAATTTAAAAAAAAAAGATTTCATATATTTATTTGTGAGAGAGATGGAGAGAATGAGGGGGGAGGGGCAGAGGGAGAAGGAGAGAGAGAATCCCAAGCAGATTCCCTGCTGAGTGCAGAGCCCACCTTGGGGCTGGATCTCACGGCTGAAGATCAAGACCCCAGCCGAAATCAAGAGTCATGTGCTAAACGGAGTGGGTCACCCACATGCCGCAAGAGTAGTTGTTTCCCTCCATGTTTTCCTGCTAATATATTAGAAGAAATAATGCCATACATATATTTCAGCTTACATTTTTCAACAATATAATTGTCTGTAATCAACTAACATTTACATCTGTATCAGTTAGCTATTGGTATGATGATGTGGTTTTTCCCTTTTTTTTTTTTACATTTTGACTCCCTTTCACTTATTTCTGCCATCCCCACCCCACCACCTCTGGCAACCTCTAATCTGTTCTCTGTATCTATGAGCTTTTTCTTTGTTTTTTGTTTTTAGATTCCACAGATAAGAAAAATCATATGGTATTTGTCTTTCTCTGTCTGACTTATTTCACTTAGCATAATGCCCTCCAGATCCTCCTATGCTGTCACAAATGACAAGATTTCATTCTTTCTCATAGCAGGTTAACAGTATAATATTCCAGTACACACACACAAACACACGTGTGCGCACACACACACACACACACACACACCCCACATCTTCTTTATCCATTCATCCATCTGTAGACACTTGGTTGTTTCTATATTCTGGTTATTGTAAATAATGCTGCAGTGAACATGGGATGCAGATATCTTTTTGAATCTTGCTTTCTTTTCCTTTGGTTAAATACTCAGAAGTGAAATTGCTGGATCCTATGGTAGTTCTGTCTTTTAAGTTTTTTTTTTTTTTTAAAGATTTTATTTATTTGACAGAGAGAAACACATCCAGAGAGGGAACACAAGCAGGGGGAGTGAGAGAGGGAGAAGCAGGGAGCCCGATATGGGACTCGATCCCCGGTCTCCGGGATCATGACCTGAGCCGAAGGCAGTGGCCCAACCAACTGAGCCACCCAGGCGTCCCTGTCTTTTAAGTTTTAAATGACCTTCGATACTGTTTTCCATGGTGGCTCCACCAATTTGCATTCCCACCAGTGTACAAGGGCTCCCTTTTCTCTACTGCCTGACGCCAACTTGTTTTTTCTTGTCTTTTTGATGACAACCATTCTAACAGGTGTGAGGCTACTTTGCACTGTGGTTTTGATTTACAATTTACATTTTGCTGATGATTAATGGTGGTAAGCATCTTTCATGTACTTGTTGGCCATCTGTAGGTCTTCTTTGGAAAAATGTTTATCCCAGTCTTCAACCCATTTTTAAGACAGGTTGTTCATTTTTTGCCATGAAGTTGTATGAGTTCATTAGATATTTTGGATATTACCCCTTATCAGGTATGATTTGCAAATATTTCTCCCATTCACTTAGGTTGCCTTTTCATTTTGTTGATTGTTTTCTTGGCTATGTAGAAGCTATTCATTGGATGTAGTTTATTTTTGGTCTTGCTTTTGCTTTTGGTGTCCCATTTAAAAAAAAATTGTCAAGACCTATGTCAAGGAATCTTGTTTATTTTTGGTCTTGCTTTTGCTTTTGGTGTCCCATTAAAAAAAAAAATGTCAAGACCTATGTCAAGGAATCTACAGCCTGTATGTTCTCCTAGGAGTTTTATGATTTCTGATCTTAAGTTCAAATATTTAATCCATTTTGAGTTAATTTTGGGGTATAGTGTAAGATGGTGTCCATTTTCATTCCTTTGCACGTGTGGATGTCCAATTTTCCTAGCACCATTTTTTGAAGAGAGCACCCTTTTCCTACTATGTGTTCTTGGCTCCTTTTCTGTAAATTGATTGACCACATATGTGTGGATTTATTTCTGGGCTCTCTTCAGCTCCATTGATCTATGTGACCGTTTTTATGTCAATACCGAGCTGTTTTAATTACTAGAGCTTTGTAACATAGTTTGAATTCAGGGAGGTGATACCTGTGGCTTTGTTCTTTCTCAAGATTACTTTGGCTATATGCGTCCTTTTGTGGTCCCATACAAATCTGGTATGTTTTTTTTCTATTTCTGTAAAAATCGCCGTTGGAATTTTCGTAGAGATTGCATGGAATCTGTGGATTGCTTTGGGTAAGGGTAGCATTTAAATTCCGCTGGGAATTTAGGTAGTTTGCTTAACAAACGGTGCTGGCACAATGAACTCTCCATCTGTCGAAAACAAAACCGTGGTTCATAGACACAGAAGGGGAAATTGCAGATACATGGAAATTTTAAATCAATGGAAGAAGATATGAGAATTTTGGACTCGAGGATGCCGGAGACTTAACTAAGCCCGAACCTCCAGTGGGCGGTGTATGGCGTCTACGTCACGGGGAGTCTAGCCAATGAGGATTGGGCATGAACAGCGCGCTCAGCCAATGGGGCCAGGGCGGGAGATTTGAAAGGGCCTCAGCGGCAGCCCGGCCGGGCTGGTTCAGTCGTTTACCCGCGGCGGGGAGGGTGGCTGTGCCACCGGTTCCAGGTGAGCTGGCTTTCTTTCGCAGGTCTTGCGCTGGGAGAGGGCAGGTGATCAGGCAGGTCGGGGGTCCGTTGAGCGGCCCGCGCGCACCTGCTAGGGTACTGGGAACTCAAGGGTAGAGGGAGGGTCCTGAAAGGGGGCTGTGCAGGAGCAGGGCGGGGGCGAGGAGACGAGAGTCCGGGTGCGCCGGGTTGAGCCAGCGAGTTGACCAGACCCTTTTCACCACTCCAGACTCGCGCTTCCGGCTCGATCGGTCCGACCCCTCCCTCTCTCGCTCCCTCTTTTTCCCCTGCTTCTTACAGCCCTGTTTCCCTTGTCTGCCCAGCTCTCCTCCCCCTTTCCTTCTAACGATGGCCCAGAAGGAGAACGCCTACCCCTGGCCCTACAGCCGGCAGACGGTAAGGGCTTGCCCACTTCCCTTCCCCCCCCCCCCACCCGCATGGAGAATTCCTGCCTGGGGATTTGAGGTCGTGCGGAAGGGGCCTGTCCCGTCTTCCCCGCTTTGTTCAAACGAATGGGTCCCAAGAGTTTGCAGGCAGAACCCGGTCTGGGCATTTGCAACTACATCCTGTCCGGTGCCGCCAACTTGAATCTCATCAGCCTAGGAGGACCTCTGCAGGGTTGAGCCTGCTTGTCACATACACAAATGATATCTGGGACTGAGTAGGCAGGTTTGCCTTTGAGAGCCATGATTCCCAACTCTTGTCCTGAACAAATAGGCTAGACAGGAAATAGAGAGAGAAAGAGAGACTCTGAATGGGCTTTTTATAAGTTTAAAAAGATTCGGGACATATTAAATTAATAATTTGGAATTTGTTTTAGTGACTGGTGTGAGATCAGGATCTAAATAGATTTATTTTCCAGGTGCCCTAAGACCTTTTACTGGACAGTCTACTGTCTGATTTGAAATGCCGCTTTTATTATATAAAATGCCCACCTCTATGCAGGTCTATTTCTGGACTCTTATTTTGTCCAACTGCTTACTTGTAAATTCTGTACTGAATCACTGCTAGGGAATGGGTTTTTAGGGCACAAGGCTTTCTTCTTCTCTAGGCTAAGAAGAAGGGAGGGGCTCTCACAGGCTTTGCTCCCTGTTGGTGGGGCTTGGGTATCCTGTCCATCTGTCCCCTTGTCCCCCAGCTCCCACCCTCAGGCAGCACTTAGTGAGGCTGGCAAGAACAGAGGCTGAAAGAGAGACCATTGCCCACTTCTATAGTTGTCACTACCGAAAGGAAGTTGTGTATATTACTCTGAAAAAGAAATGGTCCTGGGTCATCAGAGTAGCCCTAAGTATCTCCAAAGCCCCTTGTTGCAAAGGGGTGAACACTGGAGTTTGTTGCAATATTCAAGATCTCCGAGACCTTATCTAAACCTTCATAGACGGATTAATTTTTTCTAATTAAATGAAATTTTTTTTAGCATTTTATTTTTAAGTAATCTCTGCACTCAACACAGGGCTCAAACTTATAGCCCTGAGATCAAAAGTTGCCTGTTCTACTGACTGAGCCAGCCAGGTGTCCCAGATTGAGTTTTTAGGGGGCTGTGAGAATATTTCTGCTAAAACCACTTGAATTGTGGTTTTTTGTTTTTTGTTTTTAACCTGGCCGTCTACTTCCCACTGGGGTGGAGGAGGGCAAGATGATTGAGTGTGGGGTTGTGGACGGTACCATAGAGGTTAGACAGTTTCATGCCTGAAAATGTGGTCCAGGCCAAGGCCGAGAAGGTGAAATGTTCAATGTTGGGGTGAGTCCTTTGCTCCTTAATCTTTGCTTTTGAAGAACCTATTTTAATATGGAGCAAGGAGCGGAACCTTGGGCTGAGTAGCAAAATTGTGGTCTGTGTTCCTGTTCGAACCGGGGGTGGGTGGCTGGCTGGCTGGGCTGCCAGCAAGAACTGAAATGCCCCTTGTAGCACATTCCAACCCACTCCCTGGGACAAAGGCACCCTCAGAGGTCCCCGCTGCTCCTTCTCAGACTCAGACTGGCCTGAACACTCTGCCCCAAAGAGTCCTCCGGAAGGACCCTGCCACCCCATCTGCACTTGTCCTCATGAGCCGCTCCAATGCCCAGCCCACAGGTAACTGGGATGGGGGAGGGGATAAAGGTGAGGGGACTAGGATCTATGGGGAGGGTGCCAGGATGAAAATATCAAGGGGTGGGGGGCAGCTCAACTCCTCTGTTATTTCCTTAGCTGCCCCTGGCCAGAAGGTGGTAGAGAATAGCAGTGGCACCCCCAACTTCTCAACGTAAGTACACAAGCCCTGTGATGGCAGGAGAGGAGACGGTGGAGGGAACACAGAGGACATGGGGGAGGCAGCCACTCCGGGCATGTGCAGGGATGTAGGCAATAAAGCCTCATTGATCCTCAACTCCTCACCTCCCTTGGGAGAGGAAGGGCAGGGCTGAGGGCTGGCTGGCAGGGCTGAGGGAGAGGGGAGCCCACGGTTCCCTTGGGTAACCCGCCAGCTGGCACTCGTCTGCTTTCCCCCCTGCCTCTCATCAGGCGCTCCTTCACCATCGATGACTTTGAGATTGGGCGTCCTTTGGGCAAAGGGAAGTTTGGAAATGTGTACTTGGCCCGGGAGAAGAAAAGCCATTTCATTGTGGCTCTCAAGGTCCTCTTCAAGTCTCAGATAGAAAAGGAGGGCGTGGAACACCAGCTGCGCAGGGAGATCGAAATCCAGGCCCATCTGCAGTATGAGTCCTGCCCTCTGCTGACCTCAGCCCCTCTGCTCCTCCCCGGCCTCCGCTTTGACCCCCTATCCCTCCCAGACTGCCCTGCAGCGGGTCCTTAGCCCACTGAGCTCCCAGCCCCAGCCAGAGCCCTGAATTGAGAGGACTACCCCCAATTCCCCTTCATCACTGCCAGCCCCCCTATCCCTGGCCTGGTCCAAATGGGACCCCACTTTACCCCACCTGGCACTGTCGTCTTTCCCATTTCCTTAGGCTGGGATGCAACCTGAGTCCTCCCCTATCTCCTCCAGGCATCCCAACATCCTGCGTCTCTACAACTATTTCTATGACCGGAGAAGGATCTACTTGATTCTGGAGTACGCCCCCCGCGGGGAACTCTACAAGGAGTTGCAGAAGAATCACACTTTTGACGAGCAGCGAACAGCCACGGTCCGGGCGGGTGGGCGCTTTGGGGCACTAGCAGGGACCCAAGGTTGGGGGTCTGCTGCTTGGAGCTGGAGTGCCAGGCTTGTGTGACCTCCTGTCATTGGCCCTCCCAGATCATGGAGGAGCTGGCTGATGCTTTGATGTACTGCCATGGGAAGAAAGTGATTCACAGGGACATAAAGCCAGAGAATCTGCTCTTGGGGCTTCAAGGAGAGCTGAAGATTGCTGACTTTGGCTGGTCCGTGCATGCCCCCTCCCTGAGGTACGGTGGGCGAGGAGACTGGGCCTGGGTATGAATGGTGGGCACGTTCAGTTTAATATCACTCCATATCTTGGTCCCCAGCCACATGTGAGTTTGTCCTCATGTGCCTATAGACACGGCAATCTCTTGATGAAAATAGGAGACCCCCTATTCTGTTGCCCAGGTTTCCTGGGACCTACTCATCATGTTGCTGAGAATACTCACACCTCACTTGTAATGGCTTCATAGTATTGTAGATAGACATTTAACCCGATCCATTTCTTTTTTGTTTTTTAAAGATTTTATTTATTTATTTGACAGAGAAAGAGATCACAAGTAGGCAGATAGACAGGCAGAGAGAGGAGGAAGCAGGCTCCCTGCCGAGCCCGATGCAGGCCTCAATCCCAGGACCCTGCGATCATGACCTGAGCCGAAGGCAGAGGCTTTAACCCACTGAGCCACCAAGGTGCCCTGAGGGTTCTATCTTTACCCTACCCCCGCCCCAAAGGGGCCAACCCTGTCAGAGCCCCGTTGAAACACTCCCCAGGTGCATCCTGGGGTTACTTGGCTCCCTGGCCAGCAGCTGGGCAAAGATAGGTGGATTTTCACCTGGGATCACTGCCCTTCCCCCCATCATCCCACCCAGGAGGAAGACAATGTGCGGCACCTTGGATTACCTGCCTCCAGAAATGATTGAAGGGCACACGCACAATGAGAAGGTGGATCTGTGGTGCATCGGGGTCCTCTGTTATGAGCTTCTGGTGGGAAACCCGCCCTTCGAGAGTGCTTCCCACAATGAGACCTACCGGCGAATCGTCAAGGTGGGAGGGCGGGGCCCTGTGGAATTCTCCAGATGGAATGGGGGTGGTCGGGATAAAACTAAGGAGGCCCTTGTCCTTCCTCGACTTCTGCAGGTGGACCTGAAGTTCCCCTCCTCTGTGCCCTCAGGAGCCCAGGACCTCATCTCCAAGCTGCTCAGGCATAACCCCTCAGAACGGCTGCCCCTGGCCCAGGTCTCCGCGCACCCTTGGGTCCGGGCCCACTCCCGGAGGTTGCTGCCTCCTTCCGCCCTTCAGGCTGTCCCCTGACTTGTCACTCTCATTCATTTGGTTGTGTCTGTGTGCCTATACACTTGGGAGTTGGGAGGAGGGGAACCTGGCCTGTTCCTTTGCCTGTCTTCTACCTCCTTTGTATTTAATAAAGGCTAAAGCTTTTATAGGGATGCCTTTACATGCTTTGCTTTGCATAGCGGTAGAGACTGCTGGGGGCGTCGCTTCCCCTGGAGGAGGAGGATGGTGAGAATTGGACTTGCACCACAGCCTGTGCCACGCCCACCCTCCTTCTGCTCCCAGCTCCCCCCACCCCTGTCTCCCCTTGTTTCTTCCTCTGCTCTGGCTGCTGGGGCAGCGTCTCTTCTCGGCTGCAGCTGGGGTTCAGTCTTTCCTTCTGCCAACCTAGGAACAACTGAACATGGCCTTCCCCTAGAAGCTGTCTCTGTTTTACTGCTCTCCTCAGCATCTGGACCCCGACACAGAAAGGTTGTGAAGCCCACCGAAAGCCACACAGCTAGTAAGCGGGGAGAGCCCGGTTTTAAAGTCCATATTCCTTCATGGTCTGCTAGGATGGTCTACTGATACTTTTGGGCAGCACACATATTCATTTCATGGGCATATGGATCCCAGAACTGGAACAAGAATTACAGTTTTGTTTGTTTTTTTAAGATTTTATTTATTTATTTGACAGAGCGAAGCACAGCTAGAGAGGGAACACAAGCAAGGGGAGTAAGAGAGAGAGAGAAGCAGGCTTCCTATCCCCCACCCCCCAGCAGGAACTTCTCTGCCAATCCCCTCCTTCTGACAATGAAATCCATGGGGTCCCAGCCCCACCTCCCTTACAAACTCCACTGCTCTCAGGCGGATTCCTGCCACAGCCTCCTAACTATTCTCCCTGCTTCTGTTCCTAGCCCATCCTCCACATGGGAGGTTAGAGTACTTGGAATAAAATCCAAACTCATCCTGTGGCAAGGTCCTCTACTGGTTTTCAACCCTGGTACACTTCAGGATCATAAAGAAAATAGAATTCTCAGACTATCAGCCTGAGAAATTCTGATTTAATCGGCCTAGGTTGAGACCCAGGCATCCATCTGAGTTTAGAGATTCTGCCCCTCCCTACCTAGAACTCAGCTCCCAGCTGTTCCAATCTCTTTCATCACTAAAGCACTGAACGCCTTGCTATTCTTTTTTTTTTTTTTTTTTAAGGATTTTACTTATTTATTTGACAGAGAGAAACACAGATAGAGAGGGAACACAAGCAAGGAGAGTGAGAGAGGGAGAAGTAGACTTCCCACTGAAGATTAGAGCATGATTAATGTGCTTATCTTCATGAATACAGTGCCATGCACATGACTTCATTTTATTTTTTTGCATGATTTCATTAAAAAAAAAAAAGACAGATTGGCAGATGAGAGTGACCGAGAGAGTGTAAAGATGGAAAGAACCAGGGTCCTCGGTGATTTTGTTGAGCTACTGAATTTACCCACCTTGGAGTCCTTGGTATCTTTCTGTTATATATATCTTGGGCTGATTTACTTGTAAGATCAAGAGATATTAACGGTTTGTCATGTACTGGGCCAATATTTTTTTCCCTCTCTGCAATTTGTATTTTGACATAGTTTATAGACCTTTCCAATGCTGAAGTTCTCTAGTATTATATCGTTAAGTCTGTTATCTGTTTCCTTTATGGTATCTGATTTTTGGTCTTATTTTAAAAAGCCTTCATCTCCCCAAGCTTATAAAACAAACAAAACATGCACTCTGTTTTCTTTTCTAATTGTCTGTTTTTCATTTAAAAATAAGAATGGGAGGGGCACCTGGGTGGCTCAGTTGGTTAAGCGACTGCTTTCGGCTCAGGTCATGATCCTGGAGACCTGGGATCGAGCCCCATATCGGGCTTTCTGCTTGGCGGGAAGTCTGCTTCTCCCCCTCTCACTCCCTCCCTCTGCTCCTGCTCTCTCTCGTTCTTTCTCTTGAAAAGTAAAGAAAAAAATTTTTTTTTAAGATTTTATTTATTTATTCGACAGAAAGAGAGATCACAAGTAGGCAGAGAGGCAGGCAGAGAGAGAGGAGGAAGCAGGCTCCCTGCCGAGCAGAGAGCCCGATATGGGCCTGAATCCCAGGACCCTGAGATCATGACCTGAGGTGAAAGCAGGGGATTTAACCCACTGAGCCACCCAGGCACCCAAGAAAAAAATTTTTTTTATGTAAATGAAAGTATTTTTTTAATGTAAGGGATGAAATCATTGTGGGTTTGTTTTTTGTTTTTTGTTTTTTTTTAATTTTTGTTTTGGTCCAAATTGCTGGTCTCTTATACTTGTACCATTTATATAAATTGATCCCAAATGCCACCATTTTCTTCATTTACCAAATCTCCATATACAGGCATTGTGTAGTTTACAACAAAAAAATATGTGTATTCTTGGGAGTAGCAGGGAAAACATGGGCCTTTCAAAACACATTTGTCTAGGGACACCTGGTTGGCTCAGTTGGACTGGCGACCGACTCCTGATTTCCGGTCAGATCATGATCTCGGGGTTGGGAGATGGAGCCCCTCGTCAGGTTCTGTGTTGGGCGTGGAGACTGAGGTTCTCTCTCTCCCTCTCCCTCTGCCCCTCCTCCCCAACCCCCTGCTGGCACTCTCTCTCTAAAAAAATAAAATAAAAACACATGTGTCTAAATAAATAAATATAAAAAGACATTTGTCCCTGATTGCCCCAAAACTCATTCTTCTCTATTTCCCTACTGTTGGGTGGTATGAGCCTCTTTGACCCAAATCTGCTCTTATAAATCATGCTCTAAAAAGTATTCCAAAGCCTCATGCACAGAGTATGTATATGCATGAAAATATGAGTCATGTTAGACCACCAGCAGTGACCTGCGGCCACTGACTGACAGCGATAGGCAAACAGGAGTAATGAACCTTTCCTGGGATGGGCTTCCACTTGCCCCCAGCCCAGAGTGCAAGACACAACAAAGAATCTGGGAAAATCCGGGAGGTAAATCATGAAGTCTCCGCTGAAAGCAACCAGAGACAGTTCATACACTCATGGGCATAGCTGCATTCCAATAAAACTTGACACTGAAATTTGAATTCCGTATGATCATATGAAATTTTATACCCTTTCTTTTTCAACCATTCAAACCTGTAAAAACGATTCTCAGCTCCCAAGCCATGAAAAAGCAGTAGTGAGCTGGATCTGGCCATACTTGGCTGACCCCTGACATAGGATGCACTGTGGTTGCTCCCCCACAGTCCCTTCCCCTCCCCTACTGTGTTGTAGCTACTGGGGTTTGGAGGGAATTGACCCACCCCCTGCTCCAGAAGGAGCATAATTGTTTTAACGTAATAAGTTGATCCTCATCACCTTACCAGAGTGATTGCTTCTGGATACACAGTCCTTTTTTTTTTTTTTTTTTTTTTTTTTAAGATTTTATTTCTGTGTTTGAGAGAAAGAGATCAAGGGAGCAGGAGCAGGGACAAGGGCAGAGCCAGAGGGAGAAGCAGACTCCCCACGGAACAGGGAGCCTGATGGATGCCTGGCGATCTCAGGACCCTAAGATTATGACCGGAAGATGCTTAACTGACTGAGCCATGCAGGCAATCCGGAGTACTCAGTCCTAAGTTAGTCAGACATGGTAGTACCCTGGCCAGTGCGACTAAATTATACATGAATGTTATTATGAGCATCCTGGGTGATCCACGGACCCTGGAGAAGCACCAGGAAGCTCTAGAAGGACCGGGCCACCCATTGAGGGAAAATGCCATTGCAGAAGTGAGCCATGCTAGAGCCAGAACCACGTGCCAGGGAAGCTGCGAGAGGGGCTGCTTGGTGTTTCAGCTTCCATGGTGGGAAGTGGGCTCTGCCTGATAAGGTGGCAGTATCCTTAGACACTGAGTCAGATCTTGGGAGACCAAAAAGGATGACGAGTGACCCCTGTTATGGTCTGAAAGTTCTTGACCCTCCGAAAGTCACTCGCCGATAAGTCATTACACCTTAGCCCCCAATGGGATGGTATTCGGAGGCGGGGCCTTTGGAAGTAATTAGGTTTAGATGAGGTCCTGAGGGTGGGGTCCGTATGATAGGATTAGTCCCTTCCGAGAACGGGCTGAGAGCTCGCTTTCTCTCCACTAGGTGAGGACACGGGGAGAAGATAGAAGAGGGGTCTCACCAGGAACCAATCAGCTGGCACCTTGGACTTCAAGTGTGAGACATATATGCCTGTTGTTTAAGACACCCGGTTTATGGTGTTTTGTTATGGCAGCCCAAGGAAACTAATACAACCCCCAAAGAATAACAAACAGCAGCCATTTTGCCACCATGAGGAAGTGTACTTGGGATAAAGCTACCCCCGCAGACAGAAACCAGGTCTTTGTGACAGCCTAGGGCACTGGACCCAAGCTTCTCTGAGCGCATTCTTGTCTTGATGTCATTATGGCATGACACAACACACTCCCCTTGTTTTAAGTTGTTGGTTCAACTTGTGTTTTCTATCACTTGCTGAATGAAGAGCATCTGCCTGCTGAGGGGTAAAGGGAAGACAAGGCGGGGAGGGTTGTCAGTCCCAGAGAGAGGGAAGAAGCTTAGAGTAATTCACTGGCCTCATGGTTTTGATTCTGGGTGCACAGAACAGAAACACATCTTGAATGTGTTCAAGTCAAGAAGAGGAAATCAATGGATTGTGGTCATTTACTTAATAAATATTTACAGAGTGCCTACTATATGCCAGGCATCCTAGGCACTGTAGATAGGGATCAAAACAGACACACACTGCACACACACACATGTGCACAAAACCCTTACCCTCACAAGCTTACATGAGCGAGCAGGCAAGCAAGTATGTAGTATGTTACATTAGACGCCATGCACAAAAGGAAGGGAAGGGAAATCGGGAATTGGCGCGGAAAGTGGCTGCGATCTTAAACAGGTTGTCAGAGGAGGCCTCACTGAAAAGGTGATATTTGAATAAAGAACTGAAGTTGAAATTTTCCTTGGTAGACTCAGCCTTAAAAAATAAATGAATAAATAAAAGAGTAAGTGTGAATCCCCGAGTACAGGAACAGTTAGGGGACCAGCAGTGTGGCTCCAGCGAGACCAGTGAAGGGAAGAGAAGAGAAGGAAGAGATGGGATCAGAAGAGCTGGTACCAGGGCTCCGATGTCCGTGCAGTCATTCATTTATTGACTATTTTACCTCATGGCAAAATCACACACCATCCTCCAAACGGAGAGATTCTTCAACATGGAGGGGGCCGGAGACTGAGGACAGAGGGGCAAAAGCACAGGAAAGCCCTCAAGCCTGCTTGGTAGTCCATCCTGAGGCGCTCTGGGCAGTTCTTCTGCAGGTCGGCGAGCCGAGGATGGAGGATCTAACCATTCGTGCTCCGCTGAGGATTCCGGTTGCATCCCTCCAGATGGACTAAGTGTGGTTCAGTCTCGGTGGTCCAAGCGGGAGAGACTCTTTCCGTGCCCACAACCTCTCTAGGAACCGCATCCCGGTGCCCACTGGGTGTGTCAGCTAAGCAACAACTGTGGGCGTGACAATTATTGGTGAAAAGAGTCTGAGCCCCGCCCCGGAGGACCCGGGTATTTCAGGACCCTGATCTTTAAGACTTGCTCCGCCTCATCCTGAGGGGGCGGAGCGACAAGGGTCGCTGTCACCTCCTCCGCTCCTCCCCGCCGGCTCTCACGTGAGTTAGGCTGCTCAATGACAGCCCTTCTTCCGGGACTTCCTGGTCACCGTAACCAATCAGAGTGTTCTTCCTGTCCAGACCATTGTCAGCCGGCTGCCAATCGCACGCCTCTACCAACGCCCCTTAAAGGCGCCACCGACGCCGCCCGAGTCGGGGCAAATCAGGTCCCCGGTTGCTGCCCCCAACTGCGGCATGGAGTCGTCCCGGGGGCGGCCTGGTCCCGAAGCGGACCTTCTGGCTCTGGGGAAACAGCAAGCCGCGATCTTCGGCGGGAGATCGGGCCGAGCGCCCTCTGCGCCGCCCTCAGGCCTCCCGGTGTCCCGGCAGGAAGAGGCCGAGAACGTTGGGGGCGCGAGCCGCCACCCCGCGGCGTTCCCGAAGACTTCGAGCAGCGGCGCCGTCCACCGGGCGGAGCGGGAGGCTCGGGACGACGACCCGGGCCGCGGAGGGACGCCGTCCGCGCCGGAGAGCTGCTGGGGGGCGCGGGATCCCGAGCCCGACCCGCACGGGTCCTCCGGGTGGCAGGACTCTGAGCCGCCAGAGGACGAGCCTGCATCCGAGAGAGGCTGCCGTCGAGGGAGCCCGGGAGACCGCGGGATGGAGACCGAGCCGCGGGAGGAAGACGAGGAGGAGGCGGTGGCGGCCGGCAGGGCCGGCCGCTCGTTCTCCAGCCGCCTTCAGGACAGCCGCAGCCTGGACGGCCTGAGCTGGGCGTGCGGCGGCGCGGGGTCCGCTGGGAGTGCCGAGCCTGGCGCGGGCGGCGGGCGCCGCGCCACCATCTCCAGCCCCCTGGAGCTCGAGGGCACGGTGAGCCGCCATGGTGACCTCACCCACTTCGTGGCCAACAACCTGCAACTCAAGATTCGTCTGAGCGCCGCCGCTCAACCCTCGACCCCCGCCCCGGCGCGGCTGTGTTCAGCGCCCGCGCCCACTCCGGTCATTCCCCCCATCGACCCCGACGTGCTGCGGGACCTGGAGCGGCTGAGTCGGGAGCTGGGCTGCAGGGTGGACCGTCTGCTGCGCGGGCTGGGTGGCGCGGTGCAGGAGCTCACCGCGCTCAGCGTGGGCTGCATCCAGACCTACCGCGATGCCGTGGACTCCCTGGGCGAAGCGGTGGACATGAGCATCAAGGGCATGTACACCCTGCTGGCGCGCTGTGAAGAGCTGGAGCGGGCTCTGCAGCCAGTTCAGGGACTGGCGCGCCAAGTGCGGGATATCCGACGCACCCTGGAGGTCTTGGAGGCCCTGTGCAAGTGACCCGGAGGGCAGGAGAGGCTGGCCAAGCCAGGGCCCAGCAGGATCCTAAGGGCTCTTGGAGGAGCCCTGGTGGGAACTGCCCGCTGAGGGGAGGCCTATGTATTGGAGGCACTTCCAAACGCATTTAGCAGGCCTGCGACCACTTGCTGGGCCTTATTCAGGTGTATATGGGGGGGAATTCTAAAGCCTCTCCTGGGAGGAGGGAATGATGCTCTGCTTCTATTAAGTTGGTCATCTGTAGCGACCTTGTTCTCAACTCCCTTTTCCAGCTAGAGCACCATCTCTGGGAACCCAGGGCTTTAGGTCTTGGCTTGGACATGACTGCCATATGTGCTCAAAAAAGGAGAACAGAGGAGGCCCCAGACCCCACTATGGTCACCCTGACTCCAGTGGCCACATCTCAGGTGCCAGGGGCTGCGGGAGCTTTAGTGGTCCTTGACCACACACCATGCACACAAGGATGCCCACCTGCACATGGATAAACCCCCTGCTTCTGCCCTCTGGCCCCCTTCCACCCACCTTCCGCAACCAGAACCAGGGTGGAACAAGAAGGAATGCATTGCATGATAGAGGGGGTGAGGTGGGGGGGGTCTCACTGCTCTCAGGGTTCAGGCAGAATTGTTGCTGGTTTTGAAGCCCACCTGTTGTGGAGTGTTCTAATTAGTTTTGGCTTTCTGAGTTTTGTGGAATTAAAGTGCTGCTGCTAAGGCTGTGGTGTGTCTGTGTGGGGTTCCGGGGATTGGTGAGCTGAAGAAGCTGGATCGAGGGTCGGTCTTTTTCGCGGACCTCTCTTGGCGGATGCGGTGCGGGTCAAGAGTCCCAGGCTACACCGACAGGGGTATATGGTTCCTGCACTCAGCTCTGTGATGGGGGAGGGGGTGGACCCAGGAGGTGGGAAACGTGAGACACAGAGGCTCAATGAGCCAGTAAAAGCAGAAATACAGGCAGGATGTTCTGGTATCGAAAGGGAAGGGGCTGTCTTCTCAGATCTTAAAGGGGACTGGCAGGAGCTGGGTGAACTGGACAACTTGACCCAGGAGAAAGACTGGAAACGCTTGTTACCTCCATTCCTGACCCTATTTCCCACTCTCCACAGATCAGTATTCTATTCGTTCCAGCGTCTCCAAGCTTCCTGTCCACAGTTCACATAGTAAGTGCCAGGAGCCCCACATTATGGCTGGGAGCGCTTTAAAGATAAAAGAAGGAACTCCAAAAAAAAAAAAAAAAAAAAAAAAAGAAGGAACTCCAGATTTATTAAACTTTCCTCCTCCTCGCTCAAGTCAGTACCATCTTGGACTGAATTTCAACATGTTTCTGTTTGGGTGTGAAAAGTTCTGAAATTGGAAATGTTGCTCCACAAACCTTCCCCACAACAAGAAATTACAGCGGTGCAAAGTGTATTTAAAAGGAAGGAAAAAAAAAAAACAAAAAAACAAAGCAGCATCTTTTTGGCCCGTACGGGGCTCGAACCCGCGACCTTGGCGTTATTAGCACCACGCTCTAACCAACTGAGCTAACCGGCCAGCTAGCGCTAGCTTTGGCCTTCGGAATTATATAGAATTTGTATTACTGATCAGTCCTATCTTCAAAAAAAATTAGATAAGGGGTAGGACCATTTTAACAGACATGAAAACGATAGACACAGAATCACTGCGCGTCTTGGGAAGGAACCGCAAGGTGAGATCCCAGCAAGCACAGAAGCCACTGGTGCTGGACTGCAGGGGTCCACAGGGCGCAAATGTGGAGCCCTCGCCTGGCAAGGAGCAGGCGGCGCCGGCGCACGCGACCACAAACGCCAGAAATTAATAGCACCATCCAAAAGCTCCCGGTGGAATCCCGGAGAGATGGTGATGGATCTGTGGATGCTCAGAGGCTCTTCGCAAAAGCGGCAAACTACGGAGGCACCGCTGGGATTCGAACCCAGGATCTCCTGTTTACTAGACAGGCGCTTTAACCAACTAAGCCACGGCGCCTGCCGTCCCAAAGCCGCAGCCTTCTTTCCTTGGCCAGGTCAGCCCTCCTGCAGGTGAGCGGATGCCTAGGGGTCTCTTTGTAACCAGGCTTTGGCCGTCTTGGAAAACGGAGTCGAACGGACGAAAGCCACGGTTGGGGGTGACCCTGGAATACCAGGGTGACGAGGAAACAAGGCAGGTAGGAGGTAAGAAGAGCAATTCTTGTTTTGAGATGACAAAACTGAAGTCCAGCTCGGACAACCGCACGCCGACGAGGATGGGATTCGAACCCACGCGTGCAGAGCACAATGGATTAGCAGTCCATCGCCTTAACCACTCGGCCACCTCGTCTGGCAAGACCTACCTTCTACTCTTCTCTCTGGGGCCTGAACTCGTCCTCTCGCCCGCAGGACCCACCCACTTGGCGGAGGGCGCGCGCAGTCCCAGGATCCGTCCGGGTCCGCGGACACGCCTGGAAGGCGACCGCCGGCCAAGCGCCCTTCTTGCCCGCGCGCGCTCTAAGCTCTTCCCTGTGGGCCCAACGACCCGCCGCTCTCGCCAGTCCTCCGGAGCCCTGTCCCCCCGCCCGCACTTGCGGGACCCGGATTCGCGCCCACCAGCCCGCGAGATCTGGGCACCCCGACGGGGCTGCTCGAGACGTGGCGCCAGGGGCGCACCCCTTCCGGCCCCTGCGAGGTGCTGCTCCGACCTGGGCGCGGGCGCTCGAGGGTAGGGGGACAGGCCGGGGGGGCGAATAAATAAAAGTGACGGAAACCTTAGCGGAGAAGAAAAAAGTAAAGAAAACTGACCCCGACGTGATTTGAACACGCAACCTTCTGATCTGGAGTCAGACGCGCTACCGTTGCGCCACGAGGTCGGCCGGCCGAAGAGGTGGACAGGTCTCCCCATGGCCACTTGGCGGCCGGCCGGGGTCCCGGCGATCGAAGCTGAGAGCTGAGGGCCTCCCGGAGTTCCTAAGTTCCGGCGGCGTGGTGGGTGCGGGTGCGCCGTCTCGCCCCCTTGGTGCGGCCCGCGGGGCCCCCGCCCCAGACGTCTGGCCCACGAGCAGCTGTCCCCGAGCTGTCCCCGGGGGTGACGGACGGACTGAGCCGGGCGGAGCGTGGGTGCGCAGCCGAAGCCCCGAGCACCTGCGGGGCGCGAGACCAGCTCCTGCAGCCGCGCGTCTCCTCCCGGCTGCGCGTTCCCGGCACCGACCCCGGGCTGGGAGACTCCGATTTTGAAGTCCAGCATAGAGCCCCCGCTTCGGTAGTTTCGTCCTCCTTACGGTTCTGGGGAATAACTTACGTGCAGTGACAGACACAGACCTGAAGTGTGTGTTTTAGTAAATTTTAACAAATGCAACCCACAATCCATTCAAGGTATAGGGCGTTTCTTCACTCCCCAGAAAGCTCTTCCCTGCCCCTTCCCGGAGGCAACCACTGTTCTGATTTTGATCACGACAGACGTCAGTATGTTTCAGAGCTCCCCAGGTGAGAAGGAGCTGGCAACTTCTGGAAAGGGGTACCAGAAGCTAGCAGAGACCCCCATTTGCCTCTTGAGGCGTTCAACAGGCCAGCACAGCGACAGAGGTCATGCTGTGTCTCACGCTTTCCCTTCCTGGTCAAATGCGCGTTCTGTGCGGTGATGCTCCCGAAGTCCTCAGAGACCACAGAGATGTCAAGGCCCCCACCCCCACCCCAGACGTCTCTCGGGCGTGGCTTTCATTGAGTGAGGCAACATCTTTAAGAGTCTTCTCCCTTGGTTGTCAGGACATTGGTCTGCTGGCTTTCCTCTATTTCCCCCAATCCGTGCTCCCCAGTCTCTTTTTCTGTCTTATTTAACCTCAGAGCTCTGCCACCTTCCCTGGAGTATGCCATCCGTGTGCCCAGGGCTCCTGAAGCCTGTTCCCACCTCTGGATTCAGCCACCCAGCACCTGCTGGACACCTTCTCTTGACCCTGTCATCCTTTCTTCCCACTACTGCATTCCCACACAAGTGGCTAAGCTAAGGCTGGGAGTCTCCTCTTGACTCTTCCTCACTACCCACTCCTAGTCACCAAGTCTTGTCAATTCCATTTCCCTTCATAATTCTCCTGCTGGCTCTCATTCCCCATCCTCTCTTGCTGGATTACCTCTCTGATGTCTCTATTTCCGGAACAGCCAAAGAGGATCATCTTTGTAAAATGACAACTCCTTCCCATCACAGTGTGGCTTAAAATCAGTGGCCCATTCCCTTCGAGATTAGATCCTAATTTACTAGTAGGGTCCCCAAGGACACAGACACTTCTTAAGTGGGCCCTGGAAGTGGGTTGCCAGTATTCACATACAGGATTTGCTACTTACTAGTCGTGTGATTTGAGCTCGTTGTTAAACTTCCTTGCGTCTCCATGTCCCCATATGGAAAATGGTAAAGACTGTAATGGATCACCAGTAGTTTGTTTGCTGCTAAGATAAAGTGCTCAGAACCTGATTGGTCATAGTCATTCCGGTTGTTGTTAATATCTGGTCCTTGCATGATTCTCTCAGCACTGCCTCCTCACCTCCCAGGTGATAGCCATGGTGATTCATTTATAGTTCCTTAAACTCACTTTAGTCCCTATTGTCTCTGTGCCACTATCCTTCTTTATCTGGATGACCCTTAACATACCCTTCAAGACTCAATTCTAAAGCTCTGTCTTCCCTACTTTACCAGCCATCTGAGGGAGGATGCTTGTTGTGTGTCTCCTCCAGGATAATACTTAAAACACTACTTTTTATTGTTTCCCTCACCACACTCTAAGTTACTCAGGAGAAGGAAATATGTGTTCCTAGCACCCAATACAATTTCTGGAGTGTACTGTGTATTCCATAAGCATTTGTAAAATTAAGAATGGGTAGCTTTAGCAAAAGCACTAGCGTGGACAAAAGCCTACTTTATAGAGGAAGGAGACATGTCTGAGTAGCTGAAGAGCATGGAGTGGGGTGGAAATTTTTGCTCGGAAGAGAAGTTGGGTCGGTGAATATGGTACCAGGGAATGTGTACTTGACCTCTAGACTCAGAAAGGTTCTGTACCAGATGTGAGGAATTATCAGTCCAGGATCACCAGCCAGAGTTTTCTCAGCTGTTTAAATCTCCATTTATCCCACTAGTCTCCAAGTTTTAGAAACCAATAGATTATTCTGTCCAGATCCGCATTACTCAATATGCTTAACCACTTTGGTGGTTATTCAATATAAAGCTTTTCAAATGAAGTTGAAATTTTAAAATTCAGTTCCTTAGTCCTGCGAGCCCCATTCAAAGTGTTCAGTAATCCCATGGAGCTAGCTGGCTACCACATGGGACAGAAACAGTATGAAATATTTCTGTCATACAAAGTTCTGTGGGACAGTGCTGATCCAGAGGCTGAAGGCTAGTGGCTTGAGGCTGTTGTATGCTTTATGATGTTGTCATCGGGGGTATTTTTCTCCTTTTTCATTTTTTTCATCATAGTTGGGTACTAACATTTATAACTGGAGTAAGAATCCAGATTTCTGGCCTCTCTTGAAAAAAGACAAAAAACAGCTTTTCCTGTATAACCTGTATCTCAGGTTAAACAACAAGTTGACAAAGGCACATTCTTATTTATGGAAGAATAACAGGTGACAAATGCAGAAAGGAACGATGTAATTAAGACATCCTTGTTTTGCAACTCTTCCTGCAATACTGAAACAAGGCAGTGGTGATCAATTAAGGCAGTGAATGAAAAACTGGTGGGAACTTTATAATGCTTGCCTCAGTCTGACTACACCTGACTCCACTGCTCAGATTTAACACTGGAAAAAAGAGAGACAAGCAGCCAGGACGCGCCTCCTGATGGGATAGGATCAGAAATACAGGCCAGCCGTGATGTCTGTTTACCAGAAAATCGAATGTGAGACTCATCAACCACAAGATCTAGCGACTAGTTTACAGGAAACACAGGACACAGAGGAACATGTGAAATGACAACCAGAGCGCTGCCCACAATCGGTCCAGTGCCTTCATCAGAGAAATTGCAAGGAAGGAGGACAAAGAACCGAAGATTAAAAAAGAAAAGATTTAAGAGGCACATCAACCAAGTGCAATGTGTGGACTTTATCATATATCTATATGATGGATACTGGGCAAACTGAACTACTTGATGTCTGGGATTTGCTTGGCAATAACCTAGTGGGACTGGGAGGGAACTGGCCTGAAACAAGGTTAGCGACGTGTTGGTTAATCGTTGGAGCAGAATGGCGGGCTTTTCACAGGGGTTCATCCTTCTATTTTCTTTGTTTTTACATATGTTCGTATTTTTCCCCCGAGGTCTTTTCTGACCAGAGCAAATGTGAGGACAGTTCGATTCCAGCCCTGGCTGGAGTCAGTGGCCGGCGCTTCGGGAAGGACGCACCACGTCACCAGCAGTACCTTCTGTGGCCACAGGGTGGCTCTAACACTCACATTTGTGTGACCTCTGTGGGGCAAGCTTCTGGGAACCAAGGTCTTGGAGAGTGACAGGACAAATCTAAATGCCTGCTCACTGTTTATTACTTCATAATGTGAAATGTGACTACCCAGCTCTTGCTATCTAGTAGGTACCCTAGGCAGGAAACCTATTATAAACAGAATGCCCCACACTTCCAGCTGCGGGAGTCCAAAATTCTGTCATCCTAGACCTGTTCCTTTCTCTCACCCACTCAGCCCCATGTTTAGACCTTATCTTTTAATGATCTCTTGATTCTTCATACAAATTCACTTTGTTCCACTTTCTTTATTCCACCCTGGTCCAATCTCATTCTGTTCGTCCTGGGATCACTATACAGTTCTTCACACGCCTGCTACTTAACATCTCAAAATCACTCTCCACGTTGCAACCAAAGTCATCTTCTAGGATACAGACCTGACCAGGTCCCTCCCCTTGGCTGCAAGACTGTGCACAGTGTCTGCCCACCCCACCCCACCCTACCCCACCCTACCCTGATCTCTTCTTCCCCTTCCATTACAGGCCTTCAGACATACTAGCTTCCCTTCTGTTCAACGAACATATTATCCTCCTTCCCACCTAAGGACCTTTGTCTTTGCTGTGCGTCTGTCTGGAAAGTTCTTTCCCCACATCTTCGCTTGGCTGGCTGACTCCTTCTCTTCATTCTCTTTGTTCTGGGACTTTGGAAGATCTTGCAAAAACAGGTCCTGGGTTTTGCTCACTTTCAGTGGATGACAGTGTTTTCTTCCATCTGTAAATCGTCAGACTTGACAACTGTCCCTGGGGGAGGTTGGTTCTGACAGCCTGGGCTTCCAGCTCCCAGGAGAAAAAGTCCTGTGAGTTAGAGGCAGAGGGAGGAGCTATTTAGTCCTTGCCTCTTATCTGTGCAGTCAGAATATTTTTGCGCTCTCTATGCTGTGCTCACATGGAGCTCACCTCTCATTGTACTTAGGACATCAACACTGTCACTTCTTTTGAGGGTCTCATGCTGATGAGGGTCACCTCCTAGGAAAGAAGCAGTTGGGCCTACTGTACTTTGCCTGTCCCTCCTGAGAAGAGGACAGAGTTTGCCTGTCCCTCCTGAGGTGGGGGAGGTTTGAAAATACTTTAAGAGGGGCACCTGGGTGGCTCAGCTGGTTAAGCAACTGCCTTCGGCTCAGGTCATGATCCCGGAGACCAGGGATCGAGACCAGGGATCGAGACCAGGGATCGAGACCAGGGATCGAGACCAGGGATCGAGACCAGGGATCGAGACCAGGGATCGAGACCAGGGATCGAGACCAGGGATCGAGACCCATAACAGGCTCCCTGCTCAGCAGGAAGCCTTCTCCCTCTCTCACTCCCTCTCTCGCTGTGTTTCTGTCAAATAAATAAAATCTTAATAAATTAATTAATTAAAAAAAAAGAAAATACTTTAAGAACTTTAAGAACAGTTAAAGAAAGAACCTCCCACACACACCTGAGAGCTCAGAAACCCATGCAGGTAAAATTTGATTACCATCCAATATTTCTGGAGTAAAAAAAATACAGAGACTTGGCTGAATCTCACTCTTTATGCAAATAATTCCTCTGAGGGGTGCCTGGGTGGCTCAGTGGGTTAAAGCCTCTATCTTCAGCTCAGGTCATGACCTCAAGGTTCTGGGATCCAGGCCCGCATCTGCTCAGCAGGGAGCCTGCTTCCTCCTCTCTCTTTCTGCCTACTTGTGATCTCTCTCTGTCAAATAAATAAATAGAAATCTTAAAAAAAAAATTCCTCCAAAAAGTCTAAATGATTGCATTATTTTATGGGTTTTGGTGACCACATTGTCTCCATTATGAGATTAAGATTGTACCCCCCCCTTTAAAGAGGTGATTTTATAAGAAAATGTCATTGCATAGTTTCTATGTAGGAGTTTAACTTGTAGGGACCATCAATCCTAGAAAGTCATTCTTTCTTTTTATAAAGCAATTTAATGTCTCAGTGATACTATTATAGAAGACCCAGAAGGAAACCTTAGAAAGGATTATCATTTAAAACTTTATTTTAAATAATCTGGTTTACAGAAAAGTTACAAAAATAATACAGAGAGGGGCACCTAGCTGGCTTAGTCCATACAGCAGGTGACTGTTGATCTGGGGTTGTGAGTTAAGCCCCAGGTTGAGTGTAGAGCTTACTTAAAATAATAAATATAAGGGGTGCCTGGGTGGCTCAGTTGAATAAGTGTCTGACTGTTGGTTTCAGCTCCGGTCATGATCTCATGGGTCATGATCTCTGGGTTATGATATCTGGTCCCTGTCGGGCTCTGTGCTCAGCGGAATTGGCTTCAGATTCTCTCTCCTTCTCTGTCTGCCCCTTCCCCCACAAATAAATCTTCTAAAAATACATGTATATAGGGATTCCTGGGTGACTCAGTTGTTGGGCGTCTGGGTGGCTCAGGTCATGATAACGGCATCCCAGAATCGAGCCCTGCATCAGGGTCCCAGGGAGCCTGCTTCTCCTTCTCTCACGCCCCCTGCTTGTGTTCCCTCTCTAGCTGTGTTTCTGTCAAATAAATAAATAAAATCTTTTAAAAGTATGTATATATAATACAGAGAATTCCCACGTGCCTTCGAGACCATGTTCGCTCTATCATTGCCTCTGTCTCTACAGACACACACATATTTTTCTAAACCATGTGAGAGTAAATTGCAGACATAATACTCCTTTACCCCTGAAATAGTGTGTATTTTCTAACAAGGACAGTCTTCCATAAAGGCAGTAGAATCATCAAAAATCAGGTAATTAACATGGATAGTACTGATATCTAGACATCTTATTCCAATTTGCCAACTGTTCCACAGATGTCCTTCAAAATAAAATAAAGTGTATAAGGGCTTTTTCTTTTTCTGGTCCAAAATCCATGATATTTCTCAAGTCAAATGTGTCACATCTCTTCAGTCTCCCTAAATCTGGAAAAGTTCTTCAGTCTTTGTCTTTCATGACCTTGAACAAACATACCTCCTCACTATCTCTTTGAGTTCTGAATTTTTTTACCTGCTGTTTAGAAAAAGTAAATGTATTTATTATATTGGGGTCCTCAAAGAGAGAAATGTGTTTCCTCTTAAATTTTGACATTTCCTACAAAAAAAGTTGACTCATTTTTCAAAGGGTCTTTCCTTGTGTCTCCCTTTTAAAAATGTATTTGTTGCACCGCTTACCCTGCGGGTTTATTATTTGCTTACCTGTGTATCGCCCCTCTCCATCTCCTTCACTAAGAATATAAACTCCAGGAAGGTAGGCCTTCTGTCTTGTTTGTGAAGAACAAGAGCCCTAGCTGGTCAATGATTATTTGTTGAACGGATTTAGAAATCAGAAATGCCGCCTGGGCGTGCGCGTTTAGCTTAGACGAGCCTAAAAGCACTAGGGTGGAAAGAAGGGAGGCGATCTGGTACTTGGGCCGGGGAGGTCCCGGGGACGCTGTGACCTGACCGGGGTGGAGAGAGAGAGAGGACATGAACTTTCTGTTCTGCCAGGATCCCAGTTGAAGGCCCAAAGTCAGTGAGGACGCTGATAGTAAGAGGTTATTGGGGTGCAGCTGGGCCAAGTCAGGCGCTCACACCTCGGAGAGAGAAGGAAATCCGAGCTGCGTCCCCGTCCGCTCCCTGCCTCCCAGGGGAGCAAGGCTCCGTGCCCTTCCGGCCGGTCACCCACTCCCTTCCCCAAACGCGCCTCGCATCCACGTGGAAAGCTGGCCATTTTTTTTGCTCTCTGCGATTCCCTCGCCAAACAGCCAAGTCGTCTGGGGACTTGGGGCGGGGGGAAGGGTCAGAGAATCAAATAAGGTTCCGGTCCGGGGTCCCCGGGTAATCAAGGACTCCGTGACCATCTAATAAGGACTGAGGACAATGAAGGGGCAACCACGTCTCCGCGTTTCGTTCCCGCGTCCGCTCCGGCCCAGGGTAGTGGGGAGCCACAGGGAGGCGGCGGAGGGAGAGACAGAGTGTCCCTGCGTTAGGCCCGGCGGCGCCCTAAGACCGACGTGAGGGGGACAGCGGTCTCTGGAGAGCACCTCGGGCAGAGAGACCTCCAAGGCCCCTCAGCGCCAGACCCTTGATAAGCGCCCGCGACTCAGGCCGCCGCTGCGGGAGAATTGACTGACCTCGCGAGATTCCCCGAGATCCGGCCGCCGCGCCGCTTACGCGGTTGTCAAGGCAACTGGGCGGTGCCAGCGCGAGCGGGACGGGGGCGTCCTTCTAATTTTTGCGTGCGGGCGGGTGAGACTTGAGACGTGGTCCTTCCTGAGCTTCCAGCCCCGCGGAGCGCGACCTCCGCTGCAGTCGGTACCACTGCCTTCCGGGGGGCCATGGGCCGGATCTCCGGGCTCGTGCCCTCCCGCTTCCTGACGCTCTTGGCACATCTGGTGGTCGTCATCACCTTGTTCTGGTCCCGGGTAAGACCCACGGCCACCCCCCCTCCCACCCCGAACTCCATTCCCACCTTGGGGTGCTACAGCCCCTCCGCGCCTCTTCCCCAGGACCTTACGTGGGCGGGTCCTCCCAACTCCTTCTGACCCCAGTGCTGCCCCGCAGCCCGCCTCTCTTTGACTTTCTTCCTCTCTGCTCTGCTCCCCAGGACAGCAACATCCAGGCCTGCCTGCCTCTCACGTTCACCCCGGAGGAGTATGAGAAACAGGACATTCAGTGAGCACTTAGGGGGCAGGGTGGTCAGAAATCAGCAGTAGCGGGAGTGGAGGGGTCTTTGAAGAAGTCCAGGGCCTGAGCCAGCCCCCTTCCTCTCTGCAGGCTGGTGGTAGCGCTCTCTGTCACCCTCGGTCTCTTTGCAGTGGAGCTGGCGGGTTTCTTCTCGGGAGTTTCCATGTTCAACAACACCCAGAGCCTCATCTGTATCCTTTTACGCACGGCCCATTTCCATCTCGACTCCCTCCAGCCACCTGACGCCCCCTGTCTGGCGCAACGGTGTGTGCTCTGGCGGAGCAAACAGTCTCTTGAGTTGATAGATCTTTTTAGGCAATGTGGAAGATTTAATACAACCCTCAGTCGTTTGTTAAGCTCCCGCCATGCACCGGGCACTGGAGATCCCAAATGGGAGTAAAACACACTCTTCCACCTTGAGGAAGAGGCAGATACGCAGGCAGACATCTGTAACTCAGTGTGAGAAGCCGTGGTCTATAGGAGTGTATAAAGATAAGGAGAAGCGCTATGGAAACTCAGAAGAGACAGCTAACTAGATAAGTAAGAAAGACGGAAATGAGGAGGATGGATCAGGGAAGCCTCTTGATGCTTGAATTATAGCTGGGAGGACCAGGGTGCTGTGTGGTGACTTCCAGCAATGTATCAAGTCACTGTGGGAATCTTGTGTGCCTGGCGTAGATGGGGTGCCTACTCTTGGACCTGAAGGATCCAGGCTAGCCCCTAGATACTGGGTTGGGGTAACCTGGGGTCCCAGCTGTGCAGACTCAGCCCTGGTTGCTACTCACATAGCTGTCCTAGAACTGAGAAGTCAGGGCTGCAGGCTCTGGCCTTTGCAGTGTGGTGAGGGAGCAAGGGGTGAAACAGAGTGCAGACGCCAGTCCCAGCAGTGGGCTTTTGTGGCTCATCACTACCTATTGAACCAAAGGCTTTCCTTGACTCTGGTGCATTCCCAAGCCATTGGGGCTCACTGTAGTGCATCCGTGACCCTGTCCTTTTTCATATTCCAGCGTTGGGAGTGCACCACATACTGGTACATTTTTGTCTTCTGCAGGTATGGTAGCATCCAATGTTTGGGGATGGGGGAGGAACGTTTACTCAGTCTGAAGGTTTCCACCGCCCAGGCCTTCACTCCATGGTATAGTAGGATATAGCACATCCACTCAACATGCTGTAGTCTCCTCTCCTACGCTTTTGAGGTGGAGTCTCTGGTTTGGGGATTTGGGTATTTTTCTGGAAGGATCCTTGAACCCTCCACCTACTGTCCGCAGTGCCCTCCCAGCTATCACGGAAGTGGCATTATTCATCAGCGTCTTTGGGCTGAAAAAGAAACCTTTCTGATACCTTCATGACGGGAGCATAGAATTGAAGGTTGGAGGAGCAAGGGACCACTCACCACTCCTGGAACAAGGAAGGCCCTCTTCAGCCCTCCCCCGTGTAACATCGCATTTGGTGGAGATGTCAGTGTTCCTTAGGGTAATTACCACTCGATCGAATCTGGGATGATCAGCATTTTATTTAGTACTTTGTAATAAAATACATTTTAGAGTTAGATCAAGACTTACAAAAATTTTAGGGGAGAACTGAGGTGGCCAAACTACTAAGAAAACGGAAGGCTATTTTCCAGCCTTGCAGACTGTAAGATCCTAAGTTTCGCTTTTATTTTGGTTATTACGGTAGTGTCTGGCGGAAGGGAGTAGGCGGGGATATGTAAATAACGTGCTGTCCGCCGTTGGGTTGCCAAGCCCGTTGGTGGAGCATTCTGGGAGGGATTAATTTATTAATATTATTGCAGCTAAATGGCGAGAGGAAGTGTCTTTAGTATCTGCAAATACATGTAGCAATAGAAATGGAAGAGCCTAGATAACGTCAGATTCCTGGGGCTGGCGCGTTATCTACTCACCCTAGATGAAAGTGGCATTCTTTGCTCTGATGTAGGAATGCGGGGGTCCTGTTGTTTTATCGTCAGGTGGGATAATCCTTACCTGTACCTCCTCTGGAGGGCAGAATTAAATATGATGATTGGAGTTCGCATGATTCGTGATTAGCGTCTCTTGCGTGATCAGGACTTGCAACACCCTGATCGCTCCTATCTGATTTCTTTTCCTGACGATCTTCTTTTTGTGTAAAGTAAAAATAGATGAACCGGAGTGGTTAGAATTGCAGTTGTTTCATGTCTGGAGACTTATTGGGGTCTTACATTTTCTTAAAATGTAGCTACTCTGTATTAGCTGATGTGAGTCGCCTGTTACAAAACGCGGCAGAAGACGCAAGATGTGTATTTCTGGATTTGTATTAAATCGCTGTGTCGCTTCTACTTGGTGGTTTGAGCTTTCCTTTTTATCGTGGCAGAAAGGAACACCTGCTCCGAGACCTGGGCACAGCTTTTCCTGTGGTGGGGTTGGGGGTTTGGTGAGAACCCCGCAGTTCTGGTTGCTCGCACATGTGCTCAGAGGGAAGTTATTGAAATACACTGTTGGGCTTTATGCAGAGGGTGTGGCAGAGGTCGTTTCCTCGCAGAAGGTTCAGTATACGTTCAGGAAGTTTCTCTATTTTCAGTGTTAAAGGGAGCCTAGGCCGTCCTAAGTAAGACGAAGTCCTCCAAAGTGGTGCTCTACACACATAGATCTTTTCCCTACACGTCTGGCAGCCCTTCATCCTGAGCCTTTATTTGATAGATACTGAGCACCTAACTACATGCAAAGCACTGTAGTGGGTACTGCGGGAATCGTGGTGAATATGATCCTGGCTCAGCCTCAGTCATCACAGATACTGTGGCTCCTGGAGACAGACTAGAAACACTTTCCCCCTGCTACCAGAGTAATTGAATAGCACGGTGTGCTAAAGAGGGAGGATTGCAGATGCTGGGGAGTAGGGATTTACTTTGCCCAGGGTGGAGAAGCAGAGGGAGTGAGGTCCTGGAGTGTTGCTGGAGCAGATGTAGAGGGGTAGACTGCTGGAGGCAAGGAAGATGGACACTGAGGGTCGTGCTTACAGGCTGATCAGAAAGGTCACATCCCACTGCAGTCTGGCAGTCACCCGCACCCATTGGTGTGGTTCACTGATTGGCAAAAGCCGACCTTTTGCTTTTGCACCACAGCTGTTATCAGAAATTATGTAAACTCACAAATAAGTTATATATATTTTTAAATTCTATTTATTTGACAGAGAGAGAGAGAGAGAGATCACAAGTAGCAGAGAGGCAGGCAGAGAGAGAGTAGGAAGCAGACTCCCTGCTGAGCAGAAAGCCTGATTCAGGCCTTTATCCCTGGAACCTGAGATCATGACTTGAGCCCAAGGCAGAGGATTTAACCCACTGAGCCACTCAGGCGCCCTATTTTTTCTTTTTCTTAAAGATTTTGTTTATCTACCTGACAGAGAGATCACAGGTAGGCAGAGAGGCAGGCAGAGAGAGAGGAGGAAGCAGGCTCCCTGCTGAGCAGAGAGCCCCATGTGGGGCTGGATCCCTGGACACTGAGATCATGACCTGAGCCAAAGGCAGAGGCTTAACCCTCTAAGCCACCCAGGCACCCCCAAAATAAATTATATTTAAAAGCAGACCTGGTGGTGGGTACTGGGGACACCTAAAGCGTGGAGCACTGGGTGTGGGGAATGGGGAATGAATCTTGAAACACTGGAAAAAAAAAATTTTAGTAACAATAAAAAAAAAAGAAAAACCAGAGGTAATGAGGCGCCTGGGTGGCTCAGTTGGTTAAGCAACTGCCTTCAGCTCAGGTCATGATCCCGGAGTCCCCAGGGATCAAGCTTCTCCCTCTCTCACTCACCCTACTTGTGTTCCCTCTCTAGCTGTGTTTCTCTGTCAAATGAACAAATACAGGGCACCTGGGTGGCTCAGTGGGTTAAAGCCTCTGCCTTCATCTCAGGTCATGATCTCAGGTCCTGAGATCAAGGCCCTCCTCTGGCTCTCTGCTCAGCAGGGAGCCTGCTTCCGCCTCTCTCTGCCTGCCTCTCTGCCTACTTGTGATCTCTCTCTCTCTCTGTCAAATAAATAAATGAAATCTTTAAAAAAATGAATAAATACAATCTTTAAAAAAAAGAAAGAAATATACTAATAGAACAATAATAAAGGACAGAAAATTGTATGGATATTTCACAAGAGAGAAAATATGAAGAACTTTCAAATACAGGAAAAGATGCTTAGACTCATTTGCTGTAAGAGAAATGCAAATCATGTTTAACTTAATTTGTAATATCCAAAAAGTTTTACTAAGAGTTGAAGAGAAGAGGGTGTGTGTATAAGGAAACAGACCTCACCTTTTTGTTGGTACGAGTGAAAATGGGTAACAAACAGAGCCCAATTTGGCAATAGCCACAAAAATCAAAAACAGTCAAAACCACAAATACTCATACCCTTCTGACCTAGGATTTTTCACTACTAGGAATTAGCCCTGCATGTTTGCACCTAGGTGCAATGGGAACATGCAGATTATTCTTTGCAGCTTTGCTTAAGTTGGCAAATTACGTCTGTCAACAGAGATTGGTGGAATTATGTTACAGAGCAATACTCGGCAGCCAGGAAAGAAGCAGTCTCCAAGACCGGTCCTTTTCCTACCTGGCTCAGTGGGAGGATCATGGGACTTTGGATCTCAGGGTCATAGACTTTGAGACCCACATGGGTGCAGAGTTTACTTAAACAAATAACTTAAAAAATAAAAATAGGGGGCGCCTGGGTGGCTCAGAGTTTAGGCCTCTGCTTTCGACTCAGGTCATGATCTCAGGGTCCTGGGATGGAGGTCCGCATTGGGCTCTCTGCTCAATGAGGAGTCTACTTCCCTCTCTCTGCCTGCCTCTCTGCCTACTTGTGATCTCTCTCTCTATGTCAAATAAATAATAAAATCTAAAAAAATAAATAAATAAAACTCAATCTCCATATGTTTTTTTTATTTTTATTTTTTAAAGATTTTATTTATTTGACAGAGAGAAACACAGCCAGAGAGGGAACACAAGCAGGGGGACTGAGAGAGGGAGAAGCAGGCTTCCCACCGAGCAGGGAGCCCGATGTGGGACTGGATCCCGATCTCCGGGACCATGACCTGAGCCGAAGGCAGTCGCTTAACCAACTGAGCCACCCAGGCGCCCCCTCCATATGTTAAATGACAAAAGGACCTCGTGGCATCGTTCCTATGGTTTGCTTCCATTTGTGTAAAAAGAGCAAACCATGTGCCCTGCCCATGTCTGGAAGGAGGCCAAGGTAACTGGGAAGACGGGCGTTGAGGGCGGAAGCTGGAGGGCAGGAGGGAGAGTTTCTCCAGGTGCTCTTTTGAACTTGCACAATCTTTAAGCACACACATTATTTAAAAAGACAAAACTATAACATTTTTAAAAAATGTGTGCCCACAGCTGCTCATCTTCCCTGTCTGGAAATGAAGCTAAGTCAGAGTCCAACAAAGCTTAGAAAGGAGAAACAGATCCCTGATGATATCGAATGCCTGTTTCCTGCTATTAAGTTGCAGTAGGAGAGCCCTCAGATTATCCTTCTTGGTTGAAATCTGTTTGGGCAGTGTTGGCAAGTGTCTTGATTGTTATTTCCAGGAAAGGCTGAGATGTCTTGGGTTGTTGTTACTGCTTCCCCCCCCCCACCCCCGCCAGCCTTATTGAGGTCTGACAAACACACTGTGTTGTTTTTTGTTTTGTTTTTTAATTTTTTTTAAAAGATTTTATTTATTTGACAGAGAGAAACACAGCCAGAGAGGGAACACAAGCAGGGGGAGTGAGAGAGGGAGAAGCAGGCTTCTCGCCAAGCAGGGAGCCCGATGTGGGACTCGATCCCAGGTCTCCAGGATCATGACCTGAGCCGAAGGCAGTCGCTTAACCAACTGAGCCACCCAGGCGCCCCTGTTTTTTAAATTTTTATTTATTTATTTGACAGAAACACAAGGAGAGAGGGAACACAAGCAGGGGAAGTGAGAGAAGGAGAAGCAGACTTCCCACCGCAGAGCAGGGAGCCCAATGCGGACCTCCATCCCAGGGCCCTGAGATCATGACCTGAGCTGAAGGCAGAGCCGCCCAGGCACCCAATACACTGTGTTTTGATGATCTTCCTTGGGTATTCTTGTAGCTCCTGGTGCCAGCACAGTGGAATGAAAGAGGTCTCATTTCATCAATGAGGATCATGAGGCCCAAAGAGAAGGCCATTAATTTGATGCAGAATCGTAGAGCTGGGGCTAGAACCCAAGTCTCCTGGCTGTCTGGCCATCTCAGTTGACTCAGTCAGTCTTCACTGAGGGCACCTGGCGGGCTCAGTCCATAGAGCATGCGATGCTTGATCTGGGAGTTGTGAGTTTGAGCCCCATGGGTGTGAGATTACTTTTTTTTTTTTTTAAAGATTTTATTTATTTGACAGAGAGAAACACAGCCAGAGAGGGAACACAAGCAGGGGGAGGAAGAGAGGGAGAAGCAGGCTTCCCGCCGAGCAGGGAGCCCGATGCGGGACTCGATCCCGGGTCTCCGGGATCATGACCTGAGCCGAAGGCAGTCGCTTAACCAACTGAGCCACCCAGGCGCCCCGAGATTACTTTAAAAAAAAAAAAAAAAAAGCCACAGGCCTTCACCAAGCACCTTTTACCTGCCAGGTTCTGGGCATGGTGTGTGGGATGAAGGGGAAATAACGATGTGGCTCATCCTCCCCCAGTCTGGAGCCCCTCTCTGCCCCCCAGCTCCCCACAACACACACAGAGGAACATGGAAACCGCAGTGAGTCTCTAATGAATAGAGGGTTGCAGAGTCAGGATTTAGGACCAGGAGGCCTCCCAGTTCCAGAAGACTGTGACCTGCCTACGTCTTGTCTTACCCACACCGTGCTCTGGCGCCTGGCTTTCCCACCACGCATGCCCACACTACTCTGTCCTGCTACTGGGACAGGAGCTGGCTGCCTGGCCACACTGGTCCCAAATGCTCAGGACCCCCCCAGCCCAAACAGGGCTGTCCTCACGGCAGCTGTGGGCACACAGGCCCTGCCCGAACCCATGCTCCCCAAATAGGTGCCTAGGCATCAGCCTTTATAACGTAGTCCACTATCATTCATTATGCCTTGTTTGGCACTGGGGCAGGGAGGACAAGGTTAAAAAGATACCACTTTATGTTTTATACAAAAAGCTCTTTTTATTTGTCAGATAGCCCAAGCAGGGGGAGCAGGCACAGGGAGAAACATGGGGACTATTACAACAGCTTTCCTAAGAGCACTGTTACTAGGAGCAAAAGAATTGGAAAAAACCTAAAAGCCAGTTCTCTAAAGACTAAACTGGTGAGCTTTCTGGCTAAATATGGGAGATTGGTCACAAGCATTTGTCTTCCCTCCTTTCCAGAATGGAAGTAAGAAACAGGAGGAAAGGGGCGCCTGGGCGGCTCAGTTGGTTGGGCGGCTGCCTTCAGCTCAGGTCATGATCCTGGAGACCCGGGATTGAGCCCCGCATCGGGCTTTCTGCTCGGTGGGAAGCCTGCTTCTCCCTCTCTCAGTCCCTCTGCTTGTGTTCCCTCTCTAGCTGTGTTTCTCTCTGTCAAATAAATAAAATCTTAAAAAAAAATTTTATAAAAAAAAAAGAAACAGGAGGAAAGTCAAAGATGGATATATAGACAAGGACCAAGAGACCAGAGAGACAGCAGTGGAGAGGAAATTTCAACAGTGGCTGAAGGGGGATGGCAGGGCAAGCAAGGGCAGAGGGAGTCCGGACGTGACATCTGGAGATCCTGGAGGTCACCAGATCCTGGGTCGTTGTCTGGCTGAACCTAGCGGGTGGCCGAGAGCCCAGATTCAAAACGTTGAAACCCTTGGCGCTCCTTCACCTCTCAGCCCTGAGTTGCACACACCATCCACCACATCCCGATTTTCAGTGAGGTTTTGGACTTGGGGACAGCAGGAGCAGTAGACCTGAGGCTTGAAGCTATAAGCAGGAGCCTCCACTGTGCCCCAGATTCTGCCCCCTCCACACACAGTGAAGGTGGGGATGGAGAATGGACGATAGGCTTCCCTCAAAAAACTGAACAGCCCCAGAGAAAGCCTGCCACACTTATCAGCATTTCGGAGTCCCCGTGAAGAGGCTTCCACTGTCCTGCAAGAAAGCAAAGGGTCAATGAATGCTCCCCAGTACACACACACACACCTTCTGGTAGCCTCCTGGTGGCTCCCTATTAAGCCCAAGGACCGGCAGACATTTGAGGGAAGCCTGCAAAATGAGAAAGAGAATCCTCCCACATGTTGAAAAGGAATTAAAAAAAAAAAAAAAACACAAAAACCCAAACTGGAAGGGGTCCTCCTTGGTGGCTCAGTCAGTTAAGTGTCCACCTCTCGGTTTCAGCTCAGGTCATGATCTCAGGGTCATGATCTCAGCGTCGTGATCAAGCCCCCGAGTTGAGACCACTCCCTAAGATTCTGATCCTCTCCTCCCACCCCCGCTCATACTCTATCTCTGTCTCAAAAACAATAAAAAACAAACTGAAGAGACAGAGATATTTATGGGTGGGAGGAAGGGCACAGAAAAAAAAGCCTATAATTGGAAAGCTAAGAAAAAGGGGGGGGCGCCTGGGTGGCTCAGTCATTAAGTGTCTGCTTTTGGCTCAGGTCTTGGTCATGATCCCTGAGTTCCTGCTCAGCAGGAAGCCTGCTTCTCCCTCTCTCCCTCCCCCTCCTTGTGTTCCCTCTCTAGCTGTGTTTTCTCTCTGTCAAACAAATAAATAAAATCTTTAAAAAATAAAAAAATTTAAAAAAGGAAGGGGCTTAATGCATGTAGTCTGTGAGCATTTGTGTTTTTAAAGAAAAAAAAGAAGCATCTTTGTCTTTTTGTCTCCACACCAACCATTCTAAGGATTTAGGAGCCTGGAGACAGCAGCTGTGTGGTTCCCATAGGGGTCCTGAGCTGCTCAGAATGGGGGGCTGGCTGTGCATTTGTTCTTCTGTACCTTTGAATTCTGATTTTTGATTGTGTTACCTATTCCCGAGTTTAAAATCTAATACTGAATAATAAAAACATTACTATTATTATTGTCAGAGAGATGAGAGAAGAAATTGCATTTTTGGGGAATGAAAAAAAAATAAATATCACAGGGCGCCTGGGTGGCTCAGTTGGTTAAGCAACTGCCTTTGGCTCAGGTCATGATCCCTGAGACCAGGGATCCAGCCCCATATCGGCTCCCTGCTCAGCGGGAGGCCTGCTTCTCCCTCTCTCACTGCCCCTGCTTGTGTTCCCTCTCTGGCTGTGTTTTTCTCTGTCAAATAAATAAACAAAATCTTTAATAAATAAATATCTCGGAAAAATTTCTTTCCTCCAAAAAGGAGAGTGCACAAAACCTTCTAGGGCACAAAACAAACAGATGAGTTGAGGGGCGGCCAAGGGAACCTCAGCTTTATATCAAATGTTTTAATATTTTTTTTTTTAAAGATTTTATTTATTTTATAGAGAGAAACACAGCGAGAGAGGGAACACAAGCAGGGGGAGTGAGAGAGGGAGAAGCAGACTTCCCGCCGAGCAGGAAGCCTGATGTGGGACTCCATCCCGGGTCTCCGGGATCATGACCTGAGCCGAAGGCAGTGGCTTAAGCAACTGAGCCACCCAGGCGTCCCGAAATGTTTTAATATTTTGCAAGGAGAATACAGTCTAAATGGAGCACAGCGGAAGTCCATGTGAAGCCCCTAGCTGAAGATAGGCTCCTGGGAGTTTCGTTTCCCTCCAGGAGTCTGAGGCTGGACAGGCGGGCCCCCATACCTTCCAGGACTGGGGACAGGGGGTGCTCAGCCAGAGGTCACAGAGGTCACAAAGGTCACAGGCCTTGATAGCTCATTGGGATAGAGGTGAGGCGAGGCCCTGGGTCCCAGTTCCTGGCAGCATTCCCGAGGGCAAGGTCCTTCTTCTAATTAGAAGGCCTTGTCCTTACAAGCATTGAGGGACACATAAGGTTTCTGAAATGAATTACTATGTGATCAGGTTTTGACTCATGGAACAAGTTCATGAGTCAGTGCAGGAATGACCTCCCCTCACGCCGCCCCCCCCCCCATTCCATCCCAATGTCCAAGTCTGCTGTCCTTAGAAGAGGAAAACGTAAGAGAAGACATTTCCTAAGTTTTTATCCTGGGCCACCTATATCAGAGTCATCAGAGGTGCTTGTTAGAAATGAACTCAGGCCCCCTCCTACATCTTTTGAATGCGCCTTGGCAGTGGGGCCCAGAGATTCAGCCGTGGAACCCAGAAGCAGGCAAATGCAGAAGCCGTCTCAGTCTACAAACATATTACTCTCTTCTTCTTTAGTTCAACTTCTATTTTGGGTCTTCATTCTACGGCTTGCAAGAAATATTCCCTTATCCATTTCCAGGTGAGCTCTGTTATCCCACGCCATCCCCTTTTCCTGACTCCACCACTGATCTAAATTTGGGGAGTCCCTTAGCACCAGCACTGCGACTTAGGGGGTTGGCAGGGAGAGAGTCCTCTGAGACCAATCCTCCCAGGTCTCCACAGGGAGAGAGTCCTCTGAGACCAATCCTCCCAGGTCTCCACACACTCCGTGGCCTGGACTCCCCAGGTGTTTTCTGGGTTCTGTCCCTCCCATGTCCTCTGGACTTGGCCATTGGGAAAAATGAAGCTCACACTGAAAACAATGTCTAACATCTTGGCTGGTCCTCCACTAGCTTCTCTCCAGCTAGTTCTGGGTAGGAGGGCTAGTGGGGGTGAGGGCTCTACCTATTTGTACCTCCTTCCCCATCTTAGACCCAGACACTGCAGCTTGTGAACTTAAAAGCCTGGAATTTGGCATCTTTGTTTTCTGGCTAGAAAACAGAGTAGCTTCAGGGCCAAAAAACAAAAGCTAGCACCCCACAGTGCCATCTGGGCCCCCAAACAAGCTGCTCTTTTCTCCCTTTTCACACAGGCTGAGCCACCCTGACATTGGGTGCCAGTGCACAGAGACTGGGGAAGTGGCTGCTCCTCACAGGGGGAGGGAGCTGAGAGTATCTTATCTTAGATCTGCTGAGTCCCCACACCCAACACACCGCTCCCTGTTCAGTCACCTCCCCGGGACAGCTGGGAAATGACACCTCTGGTGACAGAGCCAGTCCTCCAGGTTTCTGCTGGGAGGGGGTGGGGTGCTAGGTGCATAGGGGAGGCTCTCAACCAGAGCCCCTAGGAAGCCTGGGTGGAGGAGGGAAGAAGCTGGCTCTTTGTTTGTCTCAGACACCGAAGCCACCAGCCTCCTTCTGCTCCCCTTCTCCAGATGCAGTGAGCACCCCCGGCCTAGGACCATGATGCCCATGATGCCTCCCCTAAGACACCTCCTCCTTCACTTTTGAGGTTTGTCTTAATCCACCCCACAAGATAGGCAGCTCCTGTGGTTCCATCTTTCTGAAGGGCCAGGCCTGCTGGGAATGAGAGGATCTGGTGTGTGCAACTGCTGTTTAGAGGATCTAAAGAGAGACCAGTCGGAGATGGAGCAGGTAGATAATCTCCTTCTACCATGTTCCAGATTAAGCCATTTAACATATATGTAGTGCCTACAAATGTAATATATGTGGGGTCCAGAGCTAGGACAGGAACTGTCCAAGGTCACGCCTATGAGGCTAATCCACATATAAAATAGTACCTTGTACCTGGGTACTGCAGGGGCAGACCTTGCCTATCGTCTTCCCCCTAAAGAAAAACAGAACAAACAGAAAACCCCCAAAGTCCCTTTCTGTCGCAGCCTGGGATCAGAGGCTGAGCCTTCCTTCTATTGCCTGGGTACTGACCCAACTCTAGGGCAGAGCTTGGTTTTGGCACCACGTGAAGTAGCCCCATGGGACAGCCTCGTGCCCTCCTCCTTCGGCCTTAACCTTGCCCCATCTCAGTCAAGCACCCCTGGTCTGGGCCCCAGTTGTGAGGAGCGGCAGCTTGCACACTTTGTAGTGAATTGCTTGAGGTGGGGACAAGAGCCTGCCTCTCGTTTCCTTCACACCCCGCTCCTCAGCGGTCAGGGGCCCCCAGGCCGAGTCCAGGCGACTTGCACTTGACCTTTCCCATGACCCCCGCAGCCCACTGCAAACGGCGGGGCCCCTGCGCAATCCGAGGCCTTGCAGGGGATGTGGGGTGCGGACTGGATTGCAGGTTTCGCCGGAGCGGGAGGACGTGGCCTGGGGCTCAGCGGCGCCGTCAGGGCCCGGGGGGCAGAGGCGTGAGGCGCCGGTCAGGGCTGCGGCCCGACGGGGAAGGTCGTCGGAGAGTGCGGGGGTAGCTGCGGCAGGTGCGGTGGGGGCCCCCCGGTGCTCTGCCGCCCGTCCGGCCGCACCCCGCCCCCACCTCCCGGCTCCCGACGCACCGCCCGCCGCGCCCCGCCCCCGCCCGCAGTGCCCGGATGTGGGTGACGCGCGGCCGCCATCTTCCCGTCCCGGGCAGCCAGCGCCAGTCGGAGCTAGCGCGAGCCGCCGCCACCGCAGCCGCCGCCGCAGCTGCAGAGTCGCCTGCCCGCCGCCCCCGCCATGTGAGTCGGCTGCCCCCGCCCGCACCGGGCCTGCCTGCACCGGCCGCCGCCCTCGAGAGCCAGTCCGGGAAGCGCCCGGGGTTCGGCCGGCGCCCCGAGGCCAGGCCGGTGCCGGTGACTGCGCGCGGGCAGCTGGAGAGCCCCGCGTCCCCGGGCTGGCCGCGCGGGCGGTGGCCGCGGGAGGGAGCGGGCCTCGCCGCTGCCTTTCATTTCGGGTCGACCCTGGACCTTGTCTTTGAGGTCGCCCTTATTTAACGAGCGAGGAAACTGAGGCCCGGGGGGAGAAGGGGGCCTGACTCAAGGTCACGCAGCTAAGCGCCGGTGGGGCCGGACGGATTCCATGGCTCCTATCTGGTGGCTTTCCGCCGGGGAAGAAGAAAGGGAGGGACGGATGGATGGACAGGAGGATGGGCGGAGCCCTGGCCCCAGGGCCGGTGGCTCTAGGCCTCGGGTCTTAATCCCTTCCTGCCCCTCAGGTCGGCTACCGCTGCCACCGCCCCCCCTGCCGCCCCGGCCGGGGAGGGGGGCCCCCCTGCGCCCCCTCCAAACCTCACCAGTAACAGGAGACTGCAGCAGACCCAGGCCCAGGTGGATGAGGTGAGTGGGGAGTGGTTTGGGGAAGTGGGGAGGACCCTGAGGGTTGGCACACCGGTGCGGGGGGGGGGGGGCCCAACGCGGGTTGGAGGTGATGAGTTTATGAATTTGGGGACAAAGACATACCCTGCCCTTTCCCAGTTGGGCCTGCCTGTGGAAGGGCCCTGGGATGTTGGCCAGCCTTGATAGCCTGGGGCTGTTCAGTCTGGGCAGGTGTGGTCTGGTGATGGACTGGCTGCTTGAGGCTCAGTACATAGAGGGTGTTGCTCTTTCATCGGAGATGTCTGTCAGTCAGCATGTCCCTGATGTGTGCTCCTTGCATGTCCCCAGGTGTGCTAGGCACGTTCTCTCTGTGTCCTTGGCATGTTAGCCTGGCCACATCAGGGTGCATGTTCCCTCTCTGGGTGCATGGTTGAGGAGTGCCCTCATTGAGGCGGCCTTGGCACACCCCCTGCCTGGTGGACCCCTCCTCCAGGTGGTGGACATCATGAGGGTGAACGTGGACAAGGTCCTGGAGCGGGACCAGAAGCTGTCAGAGCTGGACGACCGTGCAGATGCACTCCAGGCAGGGGCCTCCCAGTTTGAAACCAGTGCAGCCAAGCTCAAGCGCAAATACTGGTGGAAAAACCTCAAGGTAAAGGTGGAGGCATGAAGGAGGGCTGGTGTAAGAACTAACTGATGGGTGGATGGGAGTGCCATGGTCTGTGTCAGTGACCCTCCTCCCCTACTTTCCCCCAGATGATGATCATCTTGGGAGTGATTTGCGCCATCATCCTCATCATCATCATCGGTGAGTAGGACAGGAGTGGCTAGGGCCCTTTCTCTGGAGGTTTCCCCTTCTAGGTTTTGAAGGTCGTTAACCTGATTTTCACTACTCAGCACAAAACATGTATAGCTGCCAACGCAGCTCCGATTCATCTAGAGCCCCAAACCTTGCTGGTGTTTAGCTTGCACTTTGGTTCCGGGCAACTTCTGTTAAGATATGGAACAGGAAAGCAAAGTGGATCCCCAGTGCTCCCTTGAGGATCCTTTTTGGGCCTAAACCTAGTTTGGGAGCCCTGGAATTGGGAAGCAAGGCCCAGGGGCTTGAGACATGGCTAGGAAGCTAAACACCCTACTATATGAGAACTTGTGGGCCCAGAGAGCCCAAAGGATCAGGAGTCTTTGACCACAAGGCCATACCATGGAGTTGTAGAGACCTTGGAACCTACCAGTCCAGCCCCTTGCTTTACAGTTGGAGAACCTAAGGCTGAGAGGGCTGGGGTTGGGGAGGATGGGAGCAGGGCCAGGCCTGACACACTGCTTTCTCTCTTTCTCCCCCCCCCTCCTTCCTTCTCTTTCCCTCTCTACAGTTTACTTCAGCTCTTAAACCCCTGAGGAGCCTGCCCTGCCCAGAGAAGGGTCTCTCCCCACCTCCCTCACCCCCATCCCCAGCCGCTCCTCCACCTCTCAGCCATATCTTCCAGCCCCCCTCCCCTGGATCCGTGTGTGTGTGTCCCCGTGTGTGTGCCCCCCCCCTGTAAATAGCCAGCTGTTATTTATACATATATAATATTATATATATTTGGTCTGTTTGTAGTTTTATTACTAGAAGATTTTTCCGGTTGTCCTTAACACCCCTTCCTGAGGTTTCCATCTCTTTTCTCTTTTCCTCCTTCCCCTTCCCTCACTTCCGGACCAGCCCTGAATCCCTTCATTTGCATCTGCTATGCAATAGTCCCTCTTCCTCTCTTCCTTCCCTTGGATTTAGCTAATCCTTCCTCCCACCCTGGCCTTCCCTATATCTGCACTCCCTACAACAAAACAAAACAGAAAAAAATAAAAGAAACTGTCCAGGCCTCCCACCGTGCATCTTCTTTGCATCTTTGGGAGGCCCTGAGACTGGCCCCACTTGGTCCTAAGAATCCCAAGGTCTTCTGGGAGCTTCCAGCATGTTAATTAGCATTCATTTACATACTAACATCCCTTTTGATTTTCTCTTTTTGTTCCATCGCTCTTCATTCTTTCAGCTCTTGTTTCTTTTTTACTGAGTAGTCCCCATGGTCCTTGTATCAGTCTTTCATTTGCATGACATTACTTGCAAGTGGTGGGAGCCTGGGCTTGTAGGGAGTCAGGCTCTTCTGCTCCCCAGTATCACCCCCTCCTAGCCCGTCTAGTCTGGTTTGCCTCCCTACCCCCATTTTCCAGACCTCTTGTCCCCTGCTCCCCCTCCCCTCAGCTGGTGTGTAAGTGTCTTGGAGTTCAGTGTGTCACGATGGACCAATAGTTTTGCCACTTGGAGTCTCTCCCCACATTCCTGCTCCCCTGTTTTCATGTGGGGCACTCAACCGACATTCCCATGGGGTCTCCCTCCCTCCCATCCACCTGATCTGCCTCCTCCTCCTCCCACCAGGGGAGTTTGGGGGTGGGCCACAATCTGACTCTTGGGAGAGATGGCTTCCAGTGTGTGTTGGGGTCATCACTGCCTTGGGGAGGAGTGGGGCAGGGCAGAGAATCCCCCCAATTCTTGCCTGAAATCTGGCCCCATCCTTGCTGGGGTTTGGATCGAAACTCCCTCCCCAATTTGGGGGGGGGTGTTGCTCCCATCACTGCCCAGCTCCTCTGACTGCCCCCCCCCGAATTCAGGGCCGGGGTACTAGTCACTGCCAATGTGTGTATGGGACTGGCTGGAAGATGGGGATTCTTGCCCCTCTCCAGGGCAGTTGAGCCCAGAGAGTTGTCTCCTCCTAGGTGAAGTGATAGAGGAAGGGTCTCATGTCTCTTTAAAAATGGCACAATTTTAGGGGTCTGAGGGTCCAGTCCCTTAACCTGCTGGAGGGGACCCCCCCAAATTCACTCTTCCCCCCACACTCAAGGTTTCTGTGTGGAGGGGGAGCAGGGAGATCTAAGCTGTGGTGTGAAAGGGTAGGGAGAGATGCTGGGGGTGGGGGTGCTGTGTTCTAGACCCCCCATATTATCCCAGTGTCCCTGCCCCCCTTCCCTCTCCCCGTGCCCCCAATTCTGTGACGCATCCAGATTGTGAAAATGTACAATAAATGTGTAATGAGTAACCAGCTGGTGTGTGTTCTAAGACCTTTTAAAAAAAAAAAAAGATTTTATTTATTTGACAGAGAGATCACAAGTAGGCAAAGAGGCAGGCAGAGAGAGAGGAGGAAGCAGGCTCCCTGCTGAGCAGAGAGCCCAATGTGGGATGTGGGCCTAGATCCCAGGACTCCGAGATCATGACCTGAGCCAAAGGCAGAGGCTTTAACTCACTGAGCCACCCAGGCGCCCTCTAAGACCTTTTCTTAACCAGTGGGAAGGGTTATAGGTTCTGCTGGTGAAATGGGAAAGTTGAGGCTTAACCAACTGAGCCACCCAGGGGCCCTGAGAAAATACATTTGGAATGGACTGAGATTTGCTGGAGGGCTGACCTTGGGCAGAGTAAAGTGTGATTCCCAAAGTGGCCACGGGTGGGCGCTAGGCGCTGCTGTGAGAAAGCGTTCTTGAGCCTTTTGTTAGCCTGGTGAACCCTGAGGTTTGGGCCTGGAGGCCTGCTCCTGCTCTTTGCTGAATCCCTTAACAACCCTTGATTTAATTCCCAGATGCTCTGCAGTCGCTCCCCCAGCCATTTACTTCTAGGCCTGAAGTAGATGGCCAATCTCTGCGAGACCTCTTTTCCCCTGGGTTCCTCTCTCAGTGCCAGTGTCCCAAGGAGGTTCATAAATAGAGCTGATCATCTCGGAGAGGCCCAGTCATAGACTGCCCTGCTTGCCCTGCACCCTGCGTACAATTGGTGACCAGACCCCACGTTGAACTCCCGTGGCGCCCCAGCACCCCCGACCCCAGGGGCTGCAGCAGGGAGTGCTGGAGGGGTTCTGGAAGCCCAGTTTCCTGCAGCGGGAGGGGAATCCGACTTAGTGTTTCCCTAACTGCCAAGGATGCTTTTACAAAAGTCGGCCCAAGTGATTTTCACATTTAGGCACGCCGTCCTCATAATAATGTCCATTCACCGAGGGCTCACTACGTTCCTCGCGGTGCTCCATCTCCTGAAGGTTACCTAAAGCCCTCGGACCCGCCCTCCTTATCGTGTCAGGGACCTGGGTTTAAATCTTGGTCCCATTACTGACTGGAGTGTTAATCCAGACAGATTATGTAACCTGTCTGGAGCCCAGTGCCCTTCTTGAGGCAGAATATTAGTGAGACGGACTCCGGGCTTGATCCATGGAGAAGGACTCGGGGAGCTATCATCGCCCGGCGCTGAGATCTGAAGACCGCCCCACGGTTATGCCGGCCCCTTCCAGCTTCGCGGGGTTTTAGGGACCCAGGGCCAGAGACTCAGCGCGGGGTGGGCAGGCGCTCGGGTCCACGCCCAAAGACAGCTCGCTTGGGTCTCCGCACAAACGTCCCCACCGTCAATCACAACTGCGCCTGCGTGCAAGTCACATTCGTTGCGCCTGCGCAGACTCCGCAGTCTCCGGTAAGCGTGTCGTCAAGGAAAATCCCCAGCTTCCAGGTAAACAAGTTGCCGCGTGAGACCGCCGGCACGTGTCCTCTACAGCTCCGAGACCTCCCAGCCTATGAGAAACTTTGGAGGGCTGGACTGCCATTTACGTGCCGGATCCCGGCTGGTCGGTGCCACAGCCAATAAGAACCTCCGAAGTGGATGGGGGGCGTGACTTTAGACCAGACTATCAATCAACGTGCCGGGGCGGCCCCTCTCGCACGTGGAGCTCTCACTGCGAGTGGGCATACTGACCAATGAGAGGATGACGACGGCTGCCGGAACCAATGACGGCGGCGCGGGGGCCGGGCGGCCGCACGAGGCGCAGGGCATGGGTTGGGGCTCCCGGGCCAATAAGCTTGAGGGGCGTGGCCGCGCGGCGGCTGGGCGGGTCTGGAGGAGTTGGTACCAGCGCAAGCTCTCCGGCTGGGTAAGAAGCTGTGGCCTGTGCGTGCGCGCCGGGGGTGAGTGCTCGCGGGTGGGCGGAGACCAGCAGAGACCCGTGTGCGCTTCTCCCGAGTGGTGTGTGTCCTGTCCCAGGCGGTGTTAAGAGAGTGGGGCGGAGGGATCATGCGAATGCAACATCGCCGCGGTGGGAGCTCTTGAGGGTCGTGTGGAGTGGGACCAAGAGGGACGAGAGCGGGAGTCTGCGACATCTGACAAATTCTTCGCTGCCCTAGATGCCCGGACCCCCAACCCCTGACTGGCCCAGGGGGTCCTGGGAGGGTGGGGATCGGAAGCTGAGACCCCTGTTCCCGGGACAGTTAGAGACGGAGTCCCTTAGTGGGTGGGGGACGTTGCAGTGCTTGGCTTCTGTTTTGGTAGGCTCCTTAAGCACTTAAAAGATTCAGGGGTTCTGAGCCTGGAGGGAGGTCCTGAAAGAGCAGGTGGGAGGGTACCAAAGGGTTGACAAGGTGATTCGAAAAAGGGTGGTGAGATGATGTGTATGACCCTGAGCCCGTCGCATCGCGGCTCTGGTTGTCTCTCTCGGATGTAAAGGGGAGGGGTTGAGCCTCGGAGCCATCCCTAGACGTGAAGGTGGGGTACTCACTGTTCTGAGAGGGACCGGAGCGTTGTGCGGACTGTCTGTGCACGTGTCTTCTTGAGCTCCTGGACGCCAGGAGCCACCCTCTCGGTAGAGCTCTGCTCTCTGCACAAACACCCGGACCTGTGTCAAAGTGACCCGGGGTCCGGTGGAAGAGGGAGCAGGAGGGGCCCTTAGGAAATCCCTGGGGTGATCTCAAGGACTTTATGAGCATGTGAAAACTGGGGCCGAGATGATTCGGCTTGAGCCTGTAAGAAGTGCAGCCTGGGTGTCTGAGACCAGGCCCAGGGAGAAGAGGGCCTGAATGGATCTGTGTTCTAGGCACCAAACAGAATCAGCTGGATATTTGAGAGGGGTCGATCCCCCAGTGCTGGGAATCACCCCACAGGTGCGGGAAGGGTGAGATGCCAGAATGACAAGCCATGATGAGAGCTCAGATTTGAACCCTGGGCTCCACTTGTTAAGAGCCGAGAACACCTTGTGAGCCAAATTTAGTAACTTCTGAGCCTTAATTGGTTCTGTGGCATGGGGATAATACCCATCTCCCAGGGTTGTTCTGGGGATTAAATAAGATAATATATATGTGGTGCTTATCGCAATGCCTGGGTCGTGGTTTAATGTTTTTGTTGTTGTTGTTGTTTTGTTTTGCTTTTAGCTAAAAAAAAAAATGGCTATAGGATCTCAAAACAACAGTGACAGGAATGCTGTGGTTCTCACATTCTCAAGTTTTTCTGCAAGGTTCGGTGACTCCCTCATTTCCCTCTTCTTGGGCCTTCTGGTCGTCAGGCACCAGACCAAACCCTCATTCCACCCTTTCATCCCTCTCCCAGGATCCAGGCCCCGGGTAGGGCCACTTGCTCTGCCCCAGTTCGATTTCCTCATCCCACACCCATTCTTCTCCCTGCCCCTCCTCCCTCTCTGTGCTGCCATAGTAACAAGAGATTCCAGCTCCGAGGGGGCCTCTGGGAAGGAGCAAAGGTGCGCGTTCTCTCGCAGAACCTGGGCCTCCAGCGTCCCCGCCCCAGCTCTTTGGGATTGGGCCAGCAGATATGTACAGTTTGGGAGAGGGGAGAAGCCAGTGCCAGGAGCTGCAGGAACAAACCGAGGGGAGGGCGGATGAGAGTCTGGAGAAGAAAGCCAGGCGCAGGGTGGGGTGGAGGACCCCTTCCTCCTAATCCTCTCTCCAGGAATCCCTGGCTTTAGGACAGGACGGCTGTCTTTGGTTGGGGGAGGTGCCCAAGCTGGGTGCATGTCCTGGGCCACCAGCCAAGAGTACACGATGTTCCCAAGTGCGCTGGCCGCCGCCCTCTCTGGCTGGCCGCCTCCCAAACCGCTGCCTCTCCAGCCTCCCTGTCCCACATTCCCCGGCTGCCTTGCTCCGCCCTCTTCCTCCGCTTTGACGTCACCGCTCCCTCCCGCCCCCTCGCCTCCATTGACGGCAGCAAGGCCCGGTTACTGTGGGGACTGTGAGGCAGGACAGCCGGGGCCTTGAGAGTAGGTGGGGGCCCAGGAGCTCTCGACCTCTTTGTCTATGCAAAATACAGACCTGGAGGTGGTGTGGGAGAGCACGGACTGCCTGTGTCAGCGGAGATTACACCTAGATCCCGGAGCAGAACCGGGGAGGAAGAAAAACCCCGTTTCCGGAGGGGAGTGGTCTGAAAAGTGAGACAAGGGACCGGGCCACAGTCTATGGGTTGAGGGGGACATTTCCAAGGAGACGAGACTGAGAATCCAGGCTCCTGAATCCTTTGTTTCCTGTGTTTTCTTGCTTTGGTTTTTTTTTTTTTTTTTTTTTTTCTGGGTTATTTTATGTCATCCCTGTGCCCCAGCTTTTCCACAGAGCCCTCCCCTGGGGCCTCTCCTCGGGGAAACACCATTGTTAAGGAAAGCTTAGGCCACGTGACAGGGAGTGTACCTACCGCTGATTATGTCAGCATCAGCCTGGGGGCCTCTTCACTTGCCCTGAGAGGAACTACTCACAGTGGGCCTTGGATGGAGGGGTCTGTGTCACTGCAGTTCCCCCCTCAGCTCAGCCTGGCACTTTGTTTCGCCAAATTAGGACTCAGTGTTCTGCTCCCCTCCTCTCCTCCCCTTTACAAAAAGGGTAATTTCCAGCATCTTCTCCATTGCTGAGGCTCCTTCCCCTCCCTTATCTATCCTTGTTAAGAAAATAACCAAATTTATTGATCACCCCCCACTCCCGTGAGTCAGGTTCTGTCCTGGGGACTGGGGAAGGCAGTGAGGTGACAGGTGAGGTCCTTGGCTTTGTCTCCTCCTAGGGCTGGGGATATGACGCCCTTGCCACCCCATCTTTGTCTCCCGGGGGTACCAGTTGGTCTCTTCCCCTCAGCCACCCCCTTTGTTTTTCTTTTAAGATTTTATTTATTTATTTGACAGGGTGAAACAGAGAGGGAGGGATACCAAGCAGAGGGAGTGAGAGAGGGAGAAGCAGGCTTCCTGTTGGGCAGGGAACCTGATGTGGGGCTCCATCCGGGACTCCATCCGGGGCTCCATCCGGGGCTCGATCTGAGGACTCTGGGATCATGACCGTAGCCGAAGGCAGACGCTTAACGACTGAGCCACCCAGGCGCCCCAGTCACCCCTTTTGTTCCCCCTGTAGCCCTGGCTTCCTGGCCCCCACTGTTCAGGCAGCCCTAACTGTGGGGGCTGCATCTTCAGAAGTGAAGCAGCACTAGGTACCACGTAGGCTGCCCAGAGACCTTTTCTCTGATTGGGTAACAGAAGCACCGGGCATTGTTTCCCTTTACAGCCCTTATCGGCCCTGGCTGCCCCTTCTGTTGTTTGCATCCTCCCCTGTACTCCACCCCCTGTCACGCGGGGACCCTCAATTGCCATCCTCCTGGCTGTCCACAGATTTGAAGTGTCAGAGGAAGGGGCTGGATAAAATGGCTTTATTGTGATGACAAGGCTGGGGAGAGGAAGCCAGGAGAGGCCAGGTTTCTGTGTGCCCGCGTGCTCCCAGGGACCAGCCATCTTATCCAGCCTGCCCGCCCCCCTCCCCCAGGGGTCTGCATTCCTTTCCCCCACCTCTGGCAAGGCCAAGGTGTCTTGATCTGTAGGTCGGGACAGTCCTGGAAGTAGAACTCTCTCAAGCACCCTACCGTGGCCCAGGCATTTTCCCCAAAGAAGTGCAGTTTATCTCCCCTCCCCGCATTATTCACTGTGCAACCGTCCTGCGCCCGTTGGCTGCGTGGTGGTGTCTGGGGCCCTTCAGCCCAGCGCCAGCACCCAGGTCCACGTGCGCGGGTGTGTGTGACACAGCCCTGACCTCAGTAGGGGCCATTAGCCAATCAGGCGCCGGGACGGGATCCCTAGCCAATCGGGGGCGGGGCCTGTGACTCTGCCGGCAGGAGGCCAATGAGGGGCAGTGCCTGGCATTATGCAACCCGCCTCCTGGCCCCGCGAAGCTTCCACTCGGCTGAGGGCTGTAACGGCGGCGGGCAGGCGGCCGGAGGACGCTCGCGCGGCCAGGTAGGCAACTCCAGGGCCACCCGGAGACCGGTCTTCCGCTCCAAGTCGGACCGCCGCCACTTCCAGCCTGAGGCGCTGCTTTCGGCCCTGGCGCTCAGGGCACACCGGTAATCCGCCTTCCTTGCCGCTGTCCACCCCCTCTCGGCCGTCGGGAACATAGGTGTTGCTCGCAACCCTTGCACCGGCTGTCCGCTCTCCTGATCCGCTTACCTGACCTCCAGCCTGGACCTCTCCTCCCAGCTACCCCGGTCCCACGCCCGACGGTCGGCAGGCATGTCCCGCTTCCTTTCTTGTCACTCGGGGGTCCCTGATTTTGCCCCGACACCAGGACCCCTTCGGGCATCCCGCGCTCCCCGCGCTCCCCCCTCCAGTCCCTGGCCCCGCGCCGGCCGTGATGTAAGCCTGGTTCAGGCTGGAACATCCCGTTCCCAGCGCTAGTTCCTGCTGTTGGCCACAGCCTTCCTTTTTCTACTGGCGCTCAGAAAATGCTCCGGGGGTTGGGGGTGTGGTTGGACGAGGAGCAGGGGAAGAACTATCCGCTGGCGGTTGTGTGTTTGTTCACAGCTGAGTGTGTCTGCTTCTGATGGGGGTGGGGTGGGATCTAGAGAAATAGAGGACTGTGGAGAGGATTCCCGAGTCCCTGACAATGGCAGGTGCCGGCTTGGCACCTGGGGGTCGGAAGAAGGTGCAGAAGCCGGAGAAGGACAGGCTGTGTCGTCTTGACTAGAATGACTGGGATCCACGCGACCGCCAGGCTGGGAGCTTTTGCGCGGAGGGCGGTGGCGGTTGTGTTATGCCCTGGGGAGCAAGGCCAGCCCCTGGAAACCCGATGGGCCACCCTTCTTCATATGGCCTCCAGGCCCTGAGGGTGCATTAGAGTTGGGCGACCCGCGGCCGCACCCGCCAGTGTGGGAGTGGGTCGATCCCGGTTCCGCGGGCAAATGGGGGAGGGGTCGTCCCTCCCCGCCTCCTGTGGTCCCTCCAGCAACCGCTGAGCTCAGCTGCTGACGTCGGTTTCCCTGACGACCGGGGCGGCGGCGGAAGCGCGTGGTGGGGCCGCGCATGTCCGCGCGCATGTGCAGCGGGGGTGGCACCGCCCCCGGATAAAATTAGCTTGAAGGCCTAAATATAGGCGGCGACCCGCAAAGCCCTGCTCCCAGGTCTTGAAGACCCGGGCAGAGTGGGGTTCTGATGGGAATTTGGGGATGGGAAGCGTTTGGGCTTTGGTTCTCGTGGACTACTCCGTCTCTGTTTTCCCAGGTTATGCTAGCGGGGGGGCCATGGAGGAAGGCCCCAGAGAGGCCCCTTCCCACCTGCAGTGCGACCACCGCAATAGGAAATAGAACTTGCCCAGGCTCCCTTTCCAAAGCCTGGGTCCTTAGGGGCGCAGGGTCAAACAGGGGTGGTCTGAGTGAAGCCAGCAGGTGCTGTGAAGTTAACAAACCCTCCTTTCTCCAAACCCTCCTTCTTTGGTCTCCCTGTCCAGGTACTGCCCGTGATCGAACTTCTCAATCTTCAGAGGCTCGAATTTCCCTCTTCACTCCCCCAGCCAGGCGGCCCGGCCGCCCGGCCGCCCGGCCCCCTCGTGTACTCGTGGTGGCCTCTCCGTCTTCCGTGTTTTCCTCCTGCCCTCCCCATGGCCCAGACATGAGTGGTCCCCTAGAAGGGGCTGGTGGGGGAGGGGACCCCGGGCCGGGGGAATCCTTTTCCCCGGGAGGGGCCCCATCCCCTCAGCCTCCGCAGCACCGGTCTTGCCCTGGTCCCAGCCTCGCTGATGACACTGATGCCAACAGCAATGGCTCCAGCGGCAATGAATCTAACGGGCCTGAGTCCCGGGGCGCATCTCAGCGGAGCTCACACAGCTCCTCCTCTGGCAATGGCAAGGACTCAGCCCTGCTGGAGACCACCGAGAGTAGCAAGAGGTGTGTATGGGTGTGTGTTGCAGGGGCGGGGAGTCGTCTTAGGAGCAGGCTGAGCTAGAGGACAGGCCCACGCTCACAGCTGCTTTCTCATCTTGGGCTTGTTGCTTCTCCCCCAGCACGAACTCTCAGAGTCCATCCCCACCCAGCAGTTCCATTGCCTATAGCCTCCTGAGTGCCAGCTCTGAGCAGGACAACCCCTCTACCAGTGGCTGCAGGTTTGTGGGGTTGAGGGCCAGAGGAGAAGCCTGAGGGGGGGCGTTGCCTGGGCCACCATTTGGGGCTCATGGCTGTACCCCCTCCCTCCCTGTGGGCCCTGCAGCAGTGAACAGTCAGCCCGGGCGAGGACCCAGAAGGAACTCATGACGGCTCTGCGGGAGCTCAAACTTCGGCTACCTCCCGAGCGCCGGGGCAAGGGCCGCTCTGGAACCCTGGCCACGCTCCAGTACGCTCTGGCCTGTGTCAAGCAGGTGCAGGGTGAGTGGCGCTTCAGGGGATGGTGTGGCAGGTCCTGGGCTGCAGGGCGGTGGGGCAGTCTCCTCAGGAAGTGCCGCACTGCCTTCACCCTGCAGCCAACCAGGAGTACTACCAGCAGTGGAGCCTGGAGGAGGGCGAGCCTTGTGCCATGGACATGTCCACCTACACGCTGGAGGAGCTTGAGCATATCACGTCTGAGTACACGCTGCGCAACCAGGTCAGCCCCAGCTGGCCCTCCCCATTCTGACATGCTCCCCCCCCCCACATGCGCAGCTCCCAAATCAAATTTGTCCCCGCTTTCCTGTGTAGGATACCTTCTCCGTCGCCGTCTCCTTCCTGACAGGCCGCATCGTCTACATTTCGGAGCAGGCGGGGGTCCTGCTGCGTTGCAAACGGGATGTGTTCCGGGGGGCCCGCTTCTCAGAGCTGCTGGCTCCCCAGGATGTGGGTGTCTTCTATGGTTCCACGGCCCCGTCTCGCCTTCCCACCTGGGGCGCTGGGACCTCGGCAGGTTAGGTCCCCAAATGCTGGGAGGGGAGGGATAAGCAGTCCCAGGAAGCTGCTGCTGTGAGGGACCAGGGGACCCCAACTTTTCCTTGCTGTGTTTTTTTTTTGGCCCCGGGTGAGGTGAAGGGCTATTCTTAGCGCTTTTCTGGTCTATTCCAGGTTCAGGCCTCAAGGACTTCACCCAGGAGAAGTCTGTCTTCTGCCGTATCAGGTAGGTGGGCAAAGTGGAAGCCGACCCCCTCCCACCTTCCACTGTCCTGCTGCTTTGCTGTGTGGGTTGTGACTTTGATGTGAAGGGTGGGTGGCTCTCACGGAGTCACTAATGCTTTTTTCTCTCCCTTGCTAGAGGAGGTCCTGACCGGGATTCAGGACCTTGGTACCAGCCATTCCGCCTCACGCCCTACGTGACTAAAATCCGGGTCTCTGAGGGGGCTCCAGCACAGCCGTGCTGCCTGCTCATCGCAGAGCGCATCCACTCGGGTTACGAAGGTATGTAGACAACAGGCCTGGCCTGGTAGGGGAAAGGAGGTTGAGGGACTTCTCTAAGCTAGGGGAGAGGCAGGATGTGAGTTTGGGAGGCATATCTCAGCTCTTCAGAATTTTGGAACTGAGGATATGGTAAGGATAAAGATTTGAGGGGCGCCTGGGTGGCTCAGTTGGTTAAGCATCTGCCTTTGGCTCAGGTCATGATCCTGGGGTCCTGGGATCGAGCCCCACATGGGGCTCCTTGCTCAGCAGGGAGCCTGCTTCTCCCTCTCCTGCTCCCCCTGCTTGTGCTCTCTGCCTTACAAATAAATAAAATATTTAAAAAATTTTTTAAAAATGATGAAGGTTGGAGCCTGTTTTTAGAGGGAGTTTTGGATAAGCACCATGAGCTAGGAGCAGGGAAAAGAGACTGCTTCAATTCTCAGTTTCACTCTTGTTGTGGGGTAGGAGAATGGTCCAGATCATCTCTGTAGGCTAGGCGGCCCTGGGCAGAGCCGTGGGGAGGACTGCCAGACAGCTTGGGCTCAGGGGACAGAGAAACTGGACCATTCTGGATAAAACCCAGTGGCCACCCTTCCTGTGCCTCAGCTCCCCGGATCCCCCCGGATAAGAGGATCTTCACCACTAGGCACACACCTAGCTGCCTCTTCCAGGATGTGGATGAAAGGTGAGCTCAAGGGGTGCCCACATGGCTCAGTGGGTTAAATCCTCTGCCTTCGGCTCAGGTCATGATCTCAGGGTCTTGGGATCGAGCCCCACATTAGGCTCTCTGCTTGGTGGGGAGCCTGCTTCCTCCTCTCTCTTTGCCTGCCTCTCTGCCTACCCATGATCTCTCTCTCTCTGCTAAATAAATAAATAAAATCTAAAAAAAAAAAAAAAAAAAGGAAGGTGAGGAAATAGGTGGTTGGAGCTGAGGCCATGGCTGCTCTGACACTACCTTCCCTTTCAGGGCCGCCCCACTGCTGGGTTACCTCCCCCAGGACCTCCTGGGGGCCCCAGTGCTCCTGTTCTTGCATCCTGAGGACCGACCCCTCATGCTGGCCATCCACAAGAAGAGTGAGTCCTCTTTTTCCCTGCTTTGCCTTCTCGGCTGTCTGTGGGGCTTCTCGATGGCTGTGCTTTGTGGTTGTGTATCTCGGGGCCTTGGTCTCTTGGATCTGCAGGGGGTGGCCCTCTGCTTTGCCCTGCTCTCCCTTCTGCTGACTGTCCCCTCATTTCCCACTTCAGTCCTGCAGTTGGCCGGCCAGCCCTTTGACCACTCCCCTATCCGCTTCTGCGCCCGGAATGGGGAGTATGTCACCATGGACACCAGCTGGGCCGGCTTCGTGCACCCCTGGAGCCGCAAGGTGGCCTTTGTCTTGGGCCGCCACAAAGTACGCACGTAAGTGGGCCCTGCCCCAGGGCTGGCCTCATGGCCTGGGTCTCTGCAGCGGGGCAGGTCTCAGCTTCCACTCCCGCACCCCGCAGGGCCCCCCTGAACGAGGATGTGTTCACTCCACCGGCCCCTAGCCCCACTCTGTCTCTGGACTCTGACATCCAGGAGCTCTCAGAGCAGATCCACCGGCTACTGTTGCAGGTGACTGTGGAGGGATGGGGCATGGCAATAGGGGCAGGGCTGGGGAGCTGCGCTGAGACAGCTAACCTTTTCTCCTCCCGCCTCAGCCCGTGCACAGCCCCAGTCCCACAGGATTCTCTGGATCAGGCCCTGTCGCTTCCCCGGGTCCTCTCCTCAGCCCTGGCTCCTGCAGTGACAGCAACGGGGGTGATGCCGAGGGGCCTGGGCTTCCTGCGCCGGTGAGTGTCCGTCTTCCACTTCACTGCCTAGCGTGGCTTCCCCTGGTGCTGCCAGAATCAGCCTGGGCAGATCTGGAGGGGCCAAGCCCCATTCCTCTGTCTTTTCCTTCTCCCGCTCTCACCGAGGCCTCCACGCATGCCCGCTGGTACCTCTTGTTGCTCTGCGCCCTGGACCCGACACTGGCCACACGCCCCCAACGCTGACCTGCTCTGTCCCACAGGTGACATTCCAACAGATCTGTAAGGACGTGCACCTGGTGAAGCATCAGGGACAGCAGCTTTTCATAGAGTCCCGCGCACGGCCTCCGCCCCGGCCCCGCCTTCCTGGTCAGTGGGAGAGGTGTGGGTGAGGAGTGAGACCTGGGGTCCCCTGACTTTCGCCCCAACCCAGAAGAGCTCATCTCTCTTTTCTCTCCTTGGCCCAGCTACAGGCACATTCAAGACCAAGACCCTTTCCTGCCAGTCCCCAGACACAGAACTGGAAATGGTCCCTGCTTCCGTCCAGGCCCCACTCACCATGACCCCTGAAGAGGCTGAGAGGAAAGAAGCCTCCAGTTGTTCCTACCAGCAGATCAACTGCCTGGATGGCATCCTCAGGTAAGGCCGCCCTGAAACCTACTCCCACTTGGGCCCTGGCGCACCTTCCCAGCTCAGGCCCTGCCCTCATGTCCCCTGGTCCCCCTCAGGTACCTGGAGAGCTGCAACATCCCAAGCACAACTAAGCGGAAGTGTGCCTCCTCCTCCTGTACCACCTCCTCGGCCTCCGATGATGACAAGCAGAGGACCGGCCCAGTCCCTTTGGGGGCCAAGAAAGGTGGAGACCTCGCGCGAGTCCTGCCCCCGCTGCTCTGTCCTGGCCCACTGGCCCCGTGTCTCTACACTTCTGCCTTTGGGGCCCCTGCCTTACTCTGCCCTGCTCCCCTCCCAGCCTTCAGATTTGCAGACTCCTCCCTCCTGTCAGTCCCTGATTCCCGCCCCCCATTTCCTCCAAGGACCCCCTGGTGGTAACTGGCACCATCTCTCTGCACAGATCCATCGGCAGTGCTGTCCGGGGAGGGGGCCACCCCACAGAAGGAGCCAGTGGTAGGAGGCACCCTGAGCCCACTTGCCCTGGCCAATAAGGCAGAGAGCGTGGTGTCCGTCACCAGCCAGTGTAGCTTCAGCTCCACCATCGTCCATGTGGGAGACAAGAAGCCCCCGGAGTCGGGTATGGGCGTGGAGTGAGGGGGTTCCTCTTGGTGCCCTGGCCAGAGCTCCTCCCTGCCTATTCCTTCCCTGTCTGGCCCCTAATGGAGAGAAGGAGGCCTCCAGCCGAGCTTGGGGCGCTGCCTCTGGCTGTCCATCCCTGCCAGCCTCTGCTGCCTTGTTTTCCCCTGTTCTTCCTGTTAGTTTAGACACACAGCCTAGAGTGGGGGGCTTCAGCCCAAGGCACTGACCACAGAGTGTCTCAGGGCTAGGACTTTTGAAAACCCCTGAAGGAGTTTTGGGCATTGTCCCGGAGAATGTGTGAGGGGAGGGCAAGGGGTGAGCTTCCCTTCTGAGGAGAGTCCTACAGGGTCATCCTCGGGTACTGTCATTGGAGGAGACTCGGTATCTCTTCTCACCCGGGGACCACTTTGCGTGGAGAAGGGGGCCCAGAACCCGTCCTTGGTGGGGAGGAGGCCAGGGCTTGGCTGGGCTGCTGGAGAGGGCGGATGTAATGTGGTTGTGGGAACCCCCGACATGATTCCAATGACCTTTCTCCCTGTCTCCCCTTTCTCAGACATCATCATGATGGAGGACCTGCCTGGCCTGGCCCCAGGCCCAGCCCCCAGCCCAGCTCCCAGCCCCACGGTAGCTCACGACCCCGGCCCAGATGCCTACCGCCCAGTGGGTCTGACCAAGGCCGTGCTGTCCCTGCACACACAGAAGGAGGAGCAGGCCTTTCTCAGCCGCTTCCGAGACCTCAGCCGACTGCGGGCACTCGATGGCTCCTCCCCGGCCCCCCTGGCCCCTGGCGAGCGAGGTAGCCACCGGGGACGTCCCTGAGCCTTGTCCTCTGCCCAGTCTAGGACCAGACTGTTGGGGGGCAGGGGGTACTTGAGGGAGAGGCTCCTGCTCCAGGGACCCAGGCTGGGGCGACCTCCCCCCAGGACCAAGCACAGGGACAGGCCGGGGATCCGGGTGGCAGCCAGAGGAAGGCAGCCTGGGGGGCTGGCACTGAGACAGGTGGGCGGAGCTGCTCTGCTCCAGGTAAGCTGTTTAAGCTTGGGGACAGGGCCACGAGTACGGCTGCTTCTAACCGAGGTGTCGCCAGTTAAGAGATCTGCGTAGACTCCTGGCTAAACGAGGGCCAGGCAAGCCAGGATAGCTCCCACTGGGGTCGGGCCTTCAGGGGCAGGATGTTAGCCCTCCAGGTGCCTGAGAGAGGCTCCCTGCAGGCAGACGCAGGACTCAGCACTGGGCTCTCCCAGCTACCTCATCGCTCGAGCTAGGCCGAGCGCGGCCTCGACTGGCAGGAGGAGCGCCCAGGCTGGCGTTGCTGTGGGACTTTGGCGGAGGGACCGGAGCCGCCTGTCCACTCGTCCACGGACCCAGCCCGCTTCCTCCCATCGGCCACCGTGCCTCTGCTTTCTGTGCGCCCCCAGCCCAACCCCGCTTGTAACTTTCCCCCCTATCCTGGCTCCTTTTGCAATAAACCCCCCCTGGCCCTGCCTCCTGTGATTCTTCCCTGAAGGCCCCCTCTCCTACCCAGAGGCCTCTCTTGATCTGGGCAGCCCAGAGGCTGAGCTCTCTCCAGGCCTTCCCCTGCCCTCTCCCAGTTCAGAGTTGCAGGGCAGCCCGGGGTAGGGGGGTGGGAAAGTGGGGGTGCAGGGAAGCTCCCCCCAGGTTGAGGCCGTCGCTAACCCTGGTCTCTCCCCCACAGGCTGCCACCACGGCCCCACACCCCCTGGTCGCCGACACCACTGCCGATCCAAAGCCAAGCGTTCCCGCCACCACCAGACCCCCCGGGCTGAAGCCCCCTGCTATGGTTCCCACCCATCACCTGTGTCACCCTCGGCCCCCTGGTCCCCCCCACCAGCCACGGCTCCCTTCCCAGCTGTGGTCCAGTCCTACTCTCTCCCAGTGTTCTCTGCACGAGGAGGCCCCCAGCCTCTCCCCTCTGCCCCCACAGCTGGGGCTCCTGCAGCTTTCCCTACCCCACTGGTGACCCCCATGGTAGCCTTGGTGCTCCCTAACTATCTGTTCCCCACCCCATCCAGCTATCCCTATGGGGTAGCCCAGACCCCTGCCGAAGGGCCTCCAACTCCCGTCTCCCACTCCCCTTCTCCGTCCCTGCCCCCACCGCCCCCCAGCCCTCCCCGCCGCCCGGACTCTCCACTATTCAACTCAAGATGCAGCTCCCCGCTCCAGCTGAATCTGCTACAGCTTGAGGAGCTCCCCCGTGTTGAAGGGGGTGCTGTTGCAGGGGGCCCTGGGAGCAGTGCTGGGCCTCCGCCCTCCAGTGAGGACGCCCCTGAGCCAGAGGCCAGACTGGTGAGCACTGACCCCCCATCCCCCACCGCATCCTACCAGCCCCCACACAGCCCCCCCTTCCCCCTGAAATCCTCTTTTTGAGCCCCTCCCTGTCCCGAGCCTGCCTGGTGTCTGTCTTCAGCAGATGGTGTCATGGGGTGGGAGACCCCAGCTGAATATCTGTATGAGGCAGAAACCTGCCATCTCATCAGTGGAGTGGGGACAATCCTGTCTGTCTGACAGGTGGTGAGGACATCCCCGTAATTTCTGAGAGTGCATTGGCCTCCTGGAAAGGGCCGGGCATTATGCCCCTCACCTTTGCTAGCTCTCTCCTCTCTCCTCCCGGCCCCCACTGTCCTGGAGTGGGGACAGAGACCACTGGGGTTGGGTGTGTCCCCCCAACCAGTGGAAGCAGTTGAAGGAAGCCTGGGTGTTGATCCCTTAATCCCATCCTGTTCCCCTCCCCACCCCCTCCTCCAGGTGGAGGTGACTGAGTCCTCCAACCAGGACGCACTGTCCGGCTCCAGCGACTTGCTGGAGCTGCTGTTGCAGGAGGACTCTCGCTCGGGCACGGGCTCTGCTGCCTCCGGCTCCCTGGGCTCCGGCCTGGGCTCTGGGTCTGGTTCGGGCTCCCATGAGGGAGGCAGCACCTCGGCTAGCATCACACGTGAGTGCCCCCCCTGACCCCCAAAACACCTCCATCCCAGGGTAGAATGGGAGCGTTGGGAGGCCCTGGAGGTGGGGGCACCGGCCTGACTCTGGTGGCTGGGCCCCCCGCCCGCCCCTGCTTCACAGGCAGCAGTCAGAGTAGCCACACGAGCAAGTACTTCGGCAGCATCGACTCTTCTGAGGCCGAAGCCGGGGCTGCCCTAGCCAGGGCTGAGCCTGGGGAGCAGGTCATTAAGTATGTGCTCCAGGATCCCATCTGGCTGCTCATGGCCAATGCCGACCAGCGTGTCATGATGACCTACCAGGTGCCATCCAGGTGAGGAGGTTCAGAGGCCTGCTCTGCTCCCCTCCATGGGAGGTGTGCTGGTCCACCTGTACTTCCCACTGAGCTTGGGGTTTTCTTTTCCGGGGCTGGCTGTGCCCTAGCAGTGCCCACCCTCTCCCCTCCCCCTTGGAGTCCCAGCATCAGTTCCTTCCAGGGAGGGGAATAAGCTTTCCTGGGCCAGAGTCCTGAACCCCCAGAGCCCTGGTTGCAAGGAGGAGTAGGAGGTTGTGGGTGGGGAGAATGGCAGCCTTGTGGGCTCTGGGTCTGGCCCCCAGCCTCTGCCGTTGGAACCCCTTTCCTGGGCAGGGATGTGGCCTCTGTGCTGAAGGAGGACCGGGAGCGGCTCCGGGCCATGCAGAAGCAGCAACCTCGGTTCTCAGAGGACCAGCGCAGGGAACTGGGTGCCGTGCACTCCTGGGTCCGGAAGGGTCAGCTGCCTCGGGCCCTGGATGTGATGGTGAGAGGCGTCTGGGCCAGGAGGGAGAAGAAAGGATGGAGGCGGGGGTGGGTGGTGATTTCCTCCTTGTCCTTGGGTGGTTAATTCTGAAGGAGATTTATTGCACTGTTTGCTGCTGGGTTGGATAACCACACGAGTCTTTTGTAGGCCTTTTTTGGGCCAATCCTAGGCTGACCGATATTGTGACAGTCTCCTAGTGGGGTCTAGATACAGGGTACAGTATACTTTCCAATCTTGCTGGCCCATGTGCATCTGTGTGGACAAGTATTTCCTTGGGAGGACATTTTGGGAAATACTCCTAGGCTGGGAACAAGGAAGCTGGGGTGGCAGGTAAGGAGGGAGAACCTCATCTGACTTATCCCCTTTCTCCCTCCAAGGCCTGTGTGGATTGTGGTAGTAGCACCCAAGACCGGGGCCACTGCGATGATCCTCTCTTCTCCGAACTGGATGGACTGGGACTGGAGCCCATGGAGGAGGGCGGAGGCGAGGGTGGGGGCGAGGGTGGGGGTGGGGATGGGGGAGGCGCAGAAGAGGCCCAGGCTCAAGAGGGAGCCAGGGTCTCCAGCTCTCAGGACCTGGCCATGGAGGAGGAGGAACAAGGTGGGAGCTCACCCAGTCTAGCCTTACCTGCCACAGAAAATGGCACCAGCTAGGCCACATTTGGGGGCCCCTTCCGTCAGTGCATGAGAAGCTTCCTTCTCCTGTGTTCCACTTCTCAGAACTCAGATGTGGCTGGACCAACCAATAGGAAACTGCCCCAGCTTCTCCCACTTAGGGGGCAGGACCCCCAGCAGCAGCAGCCAGAATCCAGGGGCTGCATCCGGCTTCTGAGGGTACAGCGTGGGGGGGATTGTCAGCCCAGCCCAGAGAAGCCTCATCTCCCACCTCTGGTGAGGAGCCCTTCCTTCACCTGGACGAGGTTGCTGACAAGCTGCTCAAGTGGTCTACTCTGAGTACCGGTCCCTGAGGTTTGGGGCCGCACTTATTTATTGGGGGAGACAGCCCTCTCTCCCACCTCTTCCCTAAAGGGGAGAGGGAGGGCCCGAGGCCCAAACAGGACCCAGTGGTCCAAACCCCTAGCTGCTCCAGGGTGGGGGAGGCTGGTGGACCATGGAGTCCCTGGTGCTGCCCCTCAGGTGGGACCCCGGTGTTCTCAGCTGTACCCTCTACCGATGGCATTTGTGTTTTTGATATTGTGTCTGTTGTTATTTTTTAATACAAAGAGGAAGAAAAAGACAACCCAGGACTTTGTGGAATGAAATGTGGGGGTTGAGGGCAGGAAGCTCATTGTGGGGAGGTGCGGCCCGCTTCAAGGGAGGCTACAGTGAGCGTGAGCGACCCTTCCCCTGGCGCCCCCCAGCCCTCTGCTCTGCGCACCCTTTCCAGGGGAAGGGCCTTGCCGAGCCCATAAAATGTGCCACCTAACTGGGACCCTGAGTCCTCCTGTCACCTTGCGTCACCTCGGTGTGTGGGGAAGGAGAGCGGCGGGTGTGTGTGGGGGAGCTGGTAAACCCACCCAGCCTGCGGGGAGCCCGAAGCAGGTGAGGGTCTTTAGCTGTCACGTATGAAAACGCAGGAGAGGGCCCAAGGCCGGCGGCTGCGGGACGTGCGGGGCCCATTCACTGTCGAGTTTGGCCCCCGAGGTGTGGGAGACGGGAGGGGCGGAGCGTTATGCTACCGGCTCTGGACTTGGGAGAGGAATGGAAAGCCTTGGAACTGATGTCACGGAGGACCCACAGCGACCGTCGTCCTGCGGGTCTCTCCTATTGACTCCCCGGAACAGCTGATCTACTTTCAGACACTAAATGTATTTGGCCGGCGCCGTGGCTTAGCTGGTTAAAGCGCCTGTCTAGTAAACAGGAGATCCTGGGTTCGAATCCCAGCGGTGCCTGGGCCTCAAAAAGGCGGAATATTATTGCCGCAAAGGCAACGTGACTCCTAACCTTCACAGAAGCTCTTTGCGTGGCACGTTCCGAGTTTCTTATTCTTCCCCAGCCAATCCCACCTTGAGCTTCCGCTCCCGCGCACTTTTAGTGGGAAGTCGGCGGCTAGCTCCCGCTTCGCTTTCAGGGACGGGGGCGACTCGGACATCCCTTGCGTTCGATGGACGTGGGGCTGGGCTTAGGCTATGCGCTCATTTTGTCCGGAAGATACTGAGCCGGGGGCGGGGCGAGAGATGGAGCGGGAGGACCACGGCTTCCGCAGGGTCGCCGACCGCCGCCAAAGGAAGCGCATGCGCACAGACATCCGAGGCCGAGGGGTGGGGTCGGCGGGAGGCGGGCCCGTTGATAGGCAGCTATAGTGGCGCAGGTTCCAAGCCGCTCGCGGCTGTGATGGCCGAGTGGTTAAGGCGTTGGACTCGAAATCCAATGGGGTCTCCCCGCGCAGGTTCGAATCCTGCTCACAGCGTGTATGCTTTTGGGAATGCTCATTCCCGTTTTCGGAGGAAGAAGCTATTTCTTTTTCTAGTGCTTCCTTCACTTGGGGAAGATACCGTATTTATTTTCGGGGCCTTCGCCACCCGGGGCCCGCCCGCGAGCGCCCTCTTGCGGCCCTTACGCTCCGGCCTGCGCTTCCTCCCACGGATGTGTCCTGTGACAGTCTCTTAACTACTAATTTGAATTCTTCACGTCTCCTAACCCGGGTGGCTTCTCAGGGCTCTTCGGCAGTCGTCCTACATCCCTCTTATCCCTCCGCCCTGCAAGGCTCCCACACGACTGTTTTATCCCTTCTTTCACCCCAAACCACGAGTCCCTTCTTCCTCCCTCAGCTTCCTTCCTGGGTCACAGAGAAAATAAGGCATTCTGGAGAGATTTCCCCATCGGTATCCACAACTGCACTTGCCTACCGACCTGCATGCCTACTGGCCTGTGGTTACATGCTCCTTCCTTCCCTCAGTGGTAAGATGGGCCTTCCTTCCATCTAACCAAGGCCAAGCTCTGCTCTTACCAGATCTCCCATCCCCCCCCCCCCCCCGCAAGGGTTCAAGGACATTCATTGCTCTCTTTGCTGTACCATCAGTTTTCCTCTCTAGCTGGATTACTCCCATCAGCCGGCACACATAGCGAAACGTATTCCGATTTGGAATAAGCAGGACAGCAAAAACTATCCTGACACAACACGCACCCCTTTCAGCTCCTACTCTGTCTCTCTGAACCCCTCCTTCACAAAGCATGTTATCATATACCTACTCTCTGCCAATTCCATCTTCCTATTCTCCTTTGAGTTCTCTCTAATCAAGTGTTCCCCACCCCCAACCCCTTTGGTCAAAGATGCTCTTGTTACAGTTACCAAATGACCATGCATTGCTAAATCCATTGATCACTACTTACAGATGCTTACCCTCTCCTTAGAAGCGCTCTCCTCTCTTGCCCTCTGGGGCACCCTAACTCCTCTGATATTCTTTCTACATCATTAAGGGTGCATGCACAGACTCCTTTGCTGGTTGATCGCCTTCTGGATCTCTAAATGTCAGCGTGTTCTCCCCATTCAGTTTTCCAACCCCTTCTCTATCTGTACTCACACCCTTAGTGATCTCTTTAAATATCAACTAATAATACATTAATGCATCCAAAGTGTTTATCTCCAGCTCCACAGCTCCTTCCTGAATGCTATTACCTACTTATCATTTCTGCTCAGATATCTAATATCACTTTCATTTGTGATATCTAATCACAAACAAAATGGCCAAACCAACTCCTTGCTTCCCCCAAAATGAGCTTCCCATCTGTGGACCTTCTATCTTAGTAAAGGAAAATTCCATTTCTTCAGTTGGTCAGACTAAAAACCTTAGTGTTATCCCTCATTCTCTCTTTTTCTCACACACACACTCCACATCGAATCAGTCAGCAATTTCTTATTTAAAACATGTTAAAAACTTGACTACTTGTCACCATGTCACCACGACACCATGGTCTAAGCCACCTACATCTCTCACTGAGATTATTACAACATCCCCTAGATTATTTCCTTGCTTCCTTTCTTTTCCTTGTTCCTTTGCAGTTTACTCTGAACACATTGGGCATAGGGATCATTTCAAAACATAAATCAGATTCTGTCATTCCTGTCTTCAAAATCTTCCAATGGGATAGCAATATGAATTCATGGTTTTTAACGTGTGTAGATATAGAAATAAATATATGCTACAGTGACATGTAAACAGAGATACATAAACACAACAAAAACAAATATACATATATACCTATATATTTCCTAGCTCTGTCCACTGAAAAAGCCTAGAAGGAATGGATATGGAAATAGCAATACACACACAAGTGACCAGATCTTGGTTACTGAATACCATTCTCCTCTAAAATGAATCAGGACTCCTTGTTACACAGGAAACTAAGGTTCAGAGAATTTGGGGTATCTATCTATCTATCTATCTATCTATCTATCTATCTATCTAAAGACACAGCAGCAAGGGGTTACAGCTAAAGGAGCTCCCACTGGCTAAATCCGGGACAAACGGAGCAGTAAAATAAGTAGTGATTGTGATGGATTATAATTCCTTGAATCAAGTAAGACTTCAAAGTTCATATCAGCAGAAATAAATAAAATGGGAAAGAAGAAGATGGCTCTTTTTACAGTAAACTGCCAACTATTAAATGTAGTTAAAGATCATCAATAAATATTTGAAATGAACTTTAATGGGGCTGCAAATGGCAAAAAGTCTCAAAGTATCTTTCTACAAATTACATATTAATTACTCCTCTGGAGAGGGGAATAATCATGTTACAGTGGACAGCCCTGGCCAACACCATCTAACCATGGGACCAAAGTCAGTATCTCAGTATTGAGGCAAACTGACCTGTGCCTTCTGACGTGACAACACGGAAGACTGAGAAGTTCCTGGTGTCACTTCTGTGGTGGTGTCCCTGTCAAAAAGACATCATCTGAATAACTCGATTCTGACTATGAAGAAACATTGGACACACCAAACAGAAGGGTACTCTACAAAAAAACAGTCCCAAACTCTTCAAAACTGTGAAGATCAACAGTGAAGATTCTTCCAGATTAGATGAGACTGAAGGAACCTAGCCGTGAAACGCAACCATGTGATCCTGGATAGGCTCTTGGATCAGGATAAAAGAGCTAAGAGGACATCCCTGAAACATTTGAGGAAATCTGAATATGGAATGGGGGACAATAATGGTATATTAATTTTCATAACCCAGTAGTGATGATGTTGAGAACTGTACTGTCGTGTTAAAAATGTTAGAAACTTGGGGCGCCTGGGTGGTTCAGTTGATTAGGTGACTGCCTTTGGCTCAGGTCATGATCCTGGAGCCCCAGAATCGAGCCCCCCCCATCAGGCTTCCTGCTCAGTGGGAAGCCTGCTTCTCCTTCTCTCAGTCCCCCTGCTTGTGTTCCCTCTCTAGCTGTGTTTCTCTCTGTCAAAATAAATAAATAAAATCTTAAAAAAAAATGTTAGAAACTGAACAAAGCAAGACATCTAGTTGTGGGGGTGGTGGGAGGGGAGTGTTGGGGAAGAGCCCTCCAATGCACCCTCCTCTCCCTCAGAAATGGGTGAATCCTGATAAAGTCCTTGCAACCGCCTGGAAGGTCCCAGGTGATCAGGCCTGTCCCCCCTTATCTCTCTGATCTCAACTCCAGCTCTGTCTTCACTCTGGGGCTGGGTGAACCTGGTTGGGTACCATCTGCTGCTTTCACAAGCAGGCATGGCCTCCCTCAGGACTTTCCTGTGGCCTGGAGAGCTCTTACCAGAGGCACTCATGTTATAGCTCTCACCTCTTAAATTTCACCTTCTCCCTGGGTCCTTCTCTGATCATACCCTCTGCAATTACAATTCCCACTCTCCACTCCTCTGCTTTTCTCCAAAGCACTTAACTGCCACCTTGCAAATCTGTTGTGCATCCTGTTCCTGTGACTCCCCCCCCCCCAAAGTCTGGCCTGTCAGGGTGGGGATTATCCTGTTTTGTTTTGGGCTCTTTGGGATCTTCTATCCTGATTCTTCCCTTGCCCCCCTGGCCAGGGGGTGCCTGATCCTCCTACTTCCCAACTCCCAAACCCCCAGGACCCAACCCTCCAGGAACTCCCCCTACCCAGGACCCAGGGGGTTCCCAGGAAGCCAGCCTCTCCTTTGAAGAACAAAGAGGGAGGAGCTGAGCCATGGAACCCAGGCCTGGGGAGACGTCCCAGCGGGGGAGGGGAAGCTCAGGACATTCCACCAGCTGTGTTCTCTCAGTTCCTGGCAGCCCTCCCTAGGGGCCCAGCGCGCGTGTGTGGGACACGAGCTCCCCTCCCCCAAGCCCAGATGCTGTCGCTGTGGAGATGGCAGTGGCCGGTGGCCAGGAAGGGGCTACAGGCCCAGATAACCACACACACACCATGGGCAGGGGACCCACACCCAGGCCTGCACTGACAGAGACCTGCTGGCCACACAGAGACTCCCCGCCACCCCAGACCCTCAGAAACCCTGGACATTCACCTGGAGGGCGGCCTCTCAGCCTCACGTCTGCATAGTGGCCAGGGCTGGACAAAACGGTGCAGGTTTTGGGGGCCTGACAAGTCTGTAATTTGGGAGGGGGGATTTTAAAGAAAATAATACAAAAATAATGCTAAATAGTACTTTTGTACCAAGATCACAACAATTCACAAATTAAAACCGCTGACAGATAAGAGCAATGCCATCAAGCCTGGAAAAACAACTTCTTTGCATTCATGAGCTGCCTTCACATCTCTATAACACTTTGCACAGACCAGCCACTGGTTCTATGTCTGATCTTGCTTCCCCTCCACCATCCACATACCTACAGTGACAAGAGCCACAGGACACATGCAAATGGCATGTGGCCTGGCTTTGGGTCTTCCAGGCATGAGGTCTGGTGATGGACACAGGTGACGGAAGCTTCCTGGAACTCATGCCCACACCAGGATAGTGGGGCTAACCCACTATACATGGAAGTAACTGGAAACCACCTTGTCTTATCCCACGACACGGTGCCTCCTAGGTCTCTCCAAGTCACCTTTCCCGTAACTGATCCCAAAATGGAACATGGCCATAGCCACTCCAACCCCAGATGGAAACAGTGACAAGCAGGCAGAGTGGAAAGAGACAGCGGCCTTCACCGTTTACAGTTAAAATATCTTATTTTTGCCAATTTTACAGAAGCACAAGGCCATGTGAACACATTTTCTAGGGCCCTCCCCACCCCACCCCCCAGCCTGTGTAAGTAAGTAAATTAATTATCTTCGTGGTGAAATGGCCTCTGCACTTGAAACTTTGGATCCCACATCTCAGATGGACTCTCAGCCTGCCTAGAAATCCTACTCCTCTAGCTGACCGGGCTTCTCCTACTCTCCAAAATGAACGTTCCCCACCTTCTTTCTCCTCAAATGACCTGAGCGCTCTCCCCTCCAGCCGTGAGGTGGACTCTTTCTTCTCTGTAGAAATGAGAGCAACCAGGAGAACCTGTCTCCTCCTTCCTGCACCCAACTGACCCGCACCCTCTGTCTCCCCCCATATCCTGGTGGGTGAGGAGCCTGCCCTACTACCTGAGGCTGATTTCTCTCCCTGGTCTGGGAGTCTACCACCCTGTCCCCGCCCTCCTCCCTGACCCCTCTCCCTGGGCTGCTCCCTTCATCGTCCAGGAGGGCACAAGTCCCAAGTGCCACACACCATTCATGGCAGAACTTGCTGGAGACTTCTACAGCTGCTAACTGCATGCCTTCACTCCCATTCTTCATCAACCTACCCCTGGGGGCTGCACTCAGGCACCTCTCCTTCCAGGTCGTCTGTGATATACAAAATACTAAGCTGAAGGTCCCTTGGCTCTCTTGTCCTTAATTGACCTCCCAACAGCTTATCTAGAATAAGTGGCTCCCTCCTGTATATACCTGCTGTTCCTAGCTTCCCAAATTCTCTGTACCAGGGACAGTGGCCTGGACAAGCTCCCACTCCGCTACCTTGCCAATCAGTCTAGATTCCTTTGCCAATTCCTCCTCCTTGGCCTAGTCTCTAAGTGTTGGGGTGAGGGGCATGACTCCTTGCTCAGCCCCTCTCTTCTTTCTCCACATTCTCTTTCTGGGTGCTCTAGTCTTGTAGCATTAAAGTCATCTATGTCCCAGTGCCCCCCACACTTACTGACCCCAACTTCATATATCCCTGCCCTACTTGTGGTTTCCACTTGGATGTCTAAGGGGGATCTCAACTAATCTGACTAGAGTGTAATGTTTGGTCTCTCTCTCCAAATTTTTCCCAAAGCTCCGCTCACCTTCTCAGTAAAAGGCACCGTTGTCCAGCCAATCACTTAAGCCAAAAAATCGAGAAGTAACTCATTCATTTCCGTCTCCATTGCCTCCACCTCATACCAGACGCTGTCAATATCTTCTTGCCTACAAGGCTGTCCTAGCAACCCAAATGATCTCCCACACAGCAGCCAAGTGGACCATTTAAAAGAGAAGTCAGTGACCAAGACTTTCCCCACTAAAACCCTCCACTTCCTTCTCCTTGCACTTAAGAATAGAATCCAAAGTCCTTGCTGAGCTTCCAAAGCCCTGTGTGATGGGGCCATGTCTGACTCTCTTTCTTATCTCTGCTGCACTCCAAATCCTTTGACCTAGGGACATTGGTGCTCTTTCTCTAGCTCCCACCAGCAAAGTCCATGCCTGCTCCAGAGCCTTTGCACTTGCTTTGCCTGTCACCTGCTTCTTTCTGTGGGCTCTGCTGGGCTGAAATATCACGTCTTCCTACAGGCTGTCTCTGACCACCCAGAGTAAAGAAAGCAGGGCTTTGCTCTCAAGCCATTGCCCTGTCCTTTCTGTTAGCCAGCCTCCCCCCAACACCAGCCCAATAACCATGTTGTATTATTTTCTGCTTTCTTCGTTATTTTCTGTACTCCCCTCCCCCTGTAATGTAGCTTCAGGAGAGCCCAGACTCAGTGCACCCTCAGTGCCTCCCCATAATTGGCACCCAGGAGGCACTCCATAAATATCGACTGAGTAACAGGGCGGTTGCGCTCGCAGGCAGACAGATGCCCAATAGATTGTTGTACAGCTTCTTGCTGGGATTCGCGGCTGCGAGTAGCTAACAGAGCCTTCCGCGTCACTGACACAATCCAGACGCACGAAACCCCAGATGAAACAGACTGAAACAGACAGGAGGCAGAAAGCCGAGACTGAGCAGGTCCAGGGCGAGCGCCGAGGAGAGACCAGACTCAGCGACCCAGAGACCTGGGCCCGCAGGAGTCCGGGCAGCGGCGGAGCCCAGCTGAGAGGGACTCGGCGAGCCAGGTCCTCGTCTCCTCCTCCGACCACCCCCGCCTCCCCCCCCACCCCCCCTCCCTCGCTCACAAGTGGCCGCGGCAGCTGCCGGGGGCTCCCGGCCGGCCGCCCGCCGGCCCGACGCGTGCGGGATCAAAGCGGCCGGGAAGGGGCGGGCGGGGGAGGTGGTGGGGGGCCCGGAGGTGTGAGCGAGCTTCCCAGGGGCTGACCGGAGCGTGGGAGCGCAGAGTGAGGGGAGGGGACAGAGACCCGGAGAGACCACGAGAGATCAGAGGCCCGGGCGCGCGGGAGAGGAGCGGCGCGGGCCGGGGAGGCCGGGAGCTAGCGACGCACGGACACAGGTGCGGACCCAGCGCGACCGCGCGGACGTTGCTAAGACACCTGGCGAGAGATAGAGCCGTGGGGAGGGCGTGGGGCACAGGAAGGCGGCGGCACCAAAAGGCCGGAACCCACGGATTTAGAAAAAGCAAGCGCGCTTCAGAGAGAATAGAAACTAGGAGAGAGCGAGCGAGGAAGAGAAAGGGACAGAAGAGCCGGGGACTTGGGGCGCATAGTCCAGGAAGGTCCCGCCCCTCCCCCGCGGAGGATGGGAAGACCCCCGGGGCAGGGATCCGAGCGGCGCGTCCTTTCTCAGGGTCACGCCTGCGGAGGTGGGGGGACAGGGGGCGGAGGGAGCGGTGTGGAAGGCAGCGGGACCCCCGAGTTGGAAGGACGACAGAGGGAGGACCTTGAGAATCTGGATCTAGATCCAAAGCCTCCATCTCTGTCATAAGGTAAAAAAGTTAAGTATTAATATTTGCCAGGAATGTTAGACCGAGATGCTTCTCAAACATTTTATCAGACTTCTCCCCTGCTAGGGTACAAGAGAAAAAGAAAAGCCATATCGTGCATTGGCCGGGAATCGAACCCGGGCCTCCCGCGTGGCAGGCGAGAATTCTACCACTGAACCACCAATGCAAATGGCGGTTCTTCTGGTGGCCCTACCTAGACTTGTACCAGGTGGAAGCGGTCGTGGTCGGGCAAAAAGTGTAGGCCTGGCGCTCCGCGAAGGAGTGGCCCAGAGTAGCTGAAGTGGGTGGAGCTCTAGGCCATCCTTCTTCCCACCCGGATCCGGCCGCCCGGCCATAAAGTCGCCCCATATGGCCAGGGGCGGCCCCACACCCGGGTGCGAACAGCCCAGGGCCCCGAGCCTCGCGTGCAGGTGAGAAAAACTCAGCCCGATCGCAGGTTCCCAAGGAGGGGGGCGACGAGGGCTGCTGGGGCCACACATCTGCGCTCCCATTTGGTCCAGGTAGGGGGAGGTGGGATGTACTGGGCGCCTGATCCCAAATGGGAGCACCCTCCCCAGGGTCTGTGTCTCTCTGAGCTCAGGCTTTGGCAAGGCAGGCTCCGTGGAAAACAAAACAAAACAAAACAAAACAAAAACAACAACAACAACAACAACAAAAAACGAAACAAAACAAAACCCCAAGGTGTGGAGAGGCTCTGGGAGGGCTCGGAGGGCCTCCTCAGCCTCTGACTCCGCAGCGCATCTTCCAGCTGGGTCTGCAACCTTGTCTTTGCGTGTCCTTGTTCCGGGCAGTCTGGCGGTTCCCTGAAATCTCTGTTTTATCTTCTCAGACGCTTTATCTGGAAGCCTCCCAGTGTTCAGGCACCATTCTGCAGAGGGTCATGTTCTTGGTTTGAGGTGGGTGTGACCCCTTTTTGTATCTTTCTTGTCCCTATTGGAAAACTGCCTGCTCCCTGTTGGAGGATCTGCAGGAGGGGTCCCCCAGGAGCAGGCAGCATGGGCACCATTTATGTCAGGTGTCCTGGAAAACACATGCTTGAACCTCCTATAATTAGTTTTGAATCAAATACTTCTAAGTGGGAATATCTCTCTTCCCATTGCCTGTGCTTCAAAACCTTGTTTCCTCTTTCTTGAAGGTCCCGCTCTTCCCTGGTCCAGCCATCATCAGTATGACCCTTTCCTCAGTACCTACTTCACTCTGCTCTATAATAGCTACTTGGTAACACACCGTCTTTTCCCCTGGATCCTGTAGGAAGAAGCGGGGGCCTCTGGTGCTATGTCAGTACCACTGACCCAAGCCTAGACCAGTGCCCCCAGTGTTGGGGGAATCAAATAAGATTCACTAAGATCACACAGGGCGCTCCTTCGCTTCCAGGCAGGACCTCAGTTGAATTAGACAGATTCACCCAGCACACTCAGGTGGCTCCCTTACCCGATTAGGAGGTGGATTTTGCGAGGAGGTGTATAAGATCCAGTCTGGGGGTTGAGGAATGCTAAATTTTATTTCAGAGTCGTGGGGGGACAGAGAGCTCGAAAACCGCGATAGGTGGTGGCTGTGGTGGTGGGGGAACTCTGAACTTCATTCTTGAGGCCTGTCCCAAATCACTTCAACTCCCTCTCCCCCTAATAACCTCCTCCCTTCAGCTGGGTTCCGCCTCATTATACAGCCTTAGGGTCCTTAAACCAGGCAGTGCTGCACTGGTCCCTCATTTCCCACACTCCCAGGCCAGTTCCACTCCTTCCCCTCCCCCTTGCGCTCCTCCCCTTTCCGGGAGCCTCGTGCCCCTGCCGCAACAGGAGGGATCTGGGTGCCGAAGGGGGCGGGTCCCGGTCCCCCCCCAAACCCAGGAGCCTGTGGGATATAAGGCGCCAGGAGTGCAGGGGCTCGGTCCACACCAGGGTCCGCAGGAGCGATGGTCACTCGGGATCGAGCAGAGAATAGGGACGGCCCCAAGGTGAGAGGAGGGAGGGAAGGGAGAGCAGAGGTTCCTGGTCCGGTCAGGGAACTGCAGCCTTGAGACCCTTGATGAGGGAAGAGGCTGGAGGTGGAGGGTTGGAAGGGGGAGAGGTGCATGGGGGACCTGAGGCGCCAGGAGCTGGGAAGGAAGCTACAACGAATGAAGAAGGGGAGGCGGTCAGAGCAGGGGCTGCCTGGGCCGCAGAAGTAGAGGTCTTGGGTTTGGGTAATGGGATGTGGCACCTTGTGGCTTGGAGGGCGTGGGAGGGGGCAGGGATTTGAGTGAAATAAGCAAGGGGGGTACAGAGCTAAGAGAGGAGGGTGGAAACAAAAAGCAGAGAGACTAGGCAGTTGCTCCACAAGCGCCCTGAGCCAGAGCTGGCCCAGTGCAGCCTTATAGAGAAGGCCCAGAAGGCATTGGTTCCAGAGGCCGGAGACCAGGTGGAAGCTTTTAGAACCAGTGGAGAAAGCTGACTGCATAGACAGGTTACAGAGAGAAGAAGAGGCGCGGTCGCGCTGGGAATCTCCCCTTTCTACACTCAGGGCCGCCAATTCAGAGCCCGGCACCTTGCGGGCCACGTTTCTGGGCGCAAAGAGGGCCCCCAAAGTTCTCCACTGAGACAGAGACTGCACGTAGAGAGAAACCTCTCGAGACCGAGAGGTAGAGAGAAAAGAGGAGGAGAAGGAGACACAGAGAGGGGAGGAGGGAGGACAAGACAGAGAGGAGAATGCAGAAGACCCGGGAGAAAGAGGAGGCGAGCTACAGACTTTGACCCTGCATTGGGAGGAGGAGGGGAGAGGGAACCAAAGGGCCCCGCCCGAGGCTCTGGTTGGGGTGTCCGGGGAGGGTTGGGGTTGGGACTATCCCCGCGGCGAGATCCCCATGCCCGCGCGGCCGCGCTGAGTCTCGGTCCCGTCGGCCCGCTCTCCCTTTCCTGCTGATCGCAGATGCTGAAGCCGCTGGTGGAGAAGCGGCGCCGGGACCGCATCAACCGCAGCCTGGAAGAGTTGAGGTTGCTGCTGCTGGAGCGGACCCGGGACCAGGTCAGTCCTTCCACCGTCCCCGGACCGTCCCCAGCGTCCGGCCCTCGCGTCCCAGGGCTTCCTACTGGGGTGGGGACACATGCTGCATTGGCGACCCAGGCCCCAAGGCATCCTGACCCGAGTCCCGTCCTTGGAATCCCATCCCAGAGCCCCCTCTCGCTCTCAGAACGCGATCTTCGTGGCCACCCCTCGGGTCTGTAAGTTTCACACCCGGCTCTGCAAATTTCACTCCCAGGGTCGTTCAGTTTTTAACCTCTGGGTCTGTAAACGCTCCCTCCTCCCTCCCTTACACCCGCTCAGAACAGCCTGCAGGGTGGTTAATTTCAGTCCCTGGGTTTTCTGTTTCAAACCTCCACCTCGCACTGTGGGTTGGTTTCCTCCCCTTGGGTTGGACGGTGTAGTCTCAAGGTTTCCCGGGACCATTCTTGGTCATCGCCACTCCGCATTCGGTCGCGCGCTCGGTGGGCAGCGCGTACACGCGGTCGGGGGCACCCCCAGCCCCGACTCCCCCCTCCCTTCTTCCCCCTGCCACTTCCCCCTCTCTCCCCACCCCTCTCTGTCTTGGCGCCCTCCCCCTCCCATCTGTAGAACCTCCGCAACCCGAAGCTGGAGAAAGCAGAGATACTGGAGTTCGCCGTGGGCTACTTGAGGGAGCGCAGCCGGGTGGAGCCCCCGGGTACAGCGCGGGGGTGGGGCAGCGGAGGGCGGGAGGGGGGATTCAAGGAGGCCCGGGCCGGGGTAGCCGGGGCGGACCCTGCGGTGGTCGGTGGGCTTGGGGAGTGGTAGGCTGTGCTCCGAGGCGAGGTTAATAACACCCGCGCGTGTCTGTCTCTGTGTCTCTCTCATTTTCTCCCTCTGTCCGTCCATCTGGCTTTCTGTCTCTGTGCGTCTGTCGGGCCTCGGTATCTCTGCGCCCCGCCCCTTCCCTCACCCCTGCTGGGCCCCTGCCCTGCCCGCGGGTCCTCCTGCCGGCCGCACCCGCCGCCGCGGCTCCAGGGGTTCCCCGGTCCCCAGCCCAGGACGCCGAGGCGCTCGCCAGCTGCTACTTCTCCGGCTTCCGCGAGTGCCTGCTTCGCCTGGCGGCCTTCGCGCATGAAGCTAGCCCGGCCGCCCGCGCCCAGCTCTTCTCCGCCCTGCACGGCTACCTGCGCCCCAAGCCGCCCCGGCCGGAACCGGTAGATCCGAGGCCCCAAGTGCCGCGCCCACCGCTGGACCCCGCCGCCCTGGCGCCCGGCCCCGCGCTGCACCAGCGCCCCCCAGTGCACCAGGGCCCCCGTAGCCCGCGTTGCGCCTGGTCCCCGTCCCCCTGCTCGCCCCGCGCGGGGGATTCCGGCGCGCCGGCGCCCCTCACCGGACTGCTGCCGCCGCCGCCGCCGCCGCAAAGACAAGACGGGGCGCCCAAGGCCCCGCCACCCCCGCCGCCCGCTTTCTGGAGACCTTGGCCCTGAGCTTTGGCGGGTGGGGTGGGGGCGGGGGCTGGGGGTGAGGTAGAGACTCCAGCCCGAGGGCAGCAGAGGGACCCGGGCGTCGGGGCGAGCAGGTGTTGGGGAGGGCGGCGGGGCGCGCGGGCGCAGTGCGCGGGTGAGATGTGGTCTATATTAGAGTATCTATATAAATATATATTTCCCTGGTTCCTGTCCCTTTTCCCTGCCCCCCCTTGCGTCTAGGATTGTACCCTTTCTGCCCCCGGCCCAGCCCCAGTCCCTTCCCGAGTCCCTAGTGCATGGAATAAAGTGGTTATTAAATCCCCGTGTGTCCCCGAGCCAGGGGCCTGCCTTTATGTCGGCGTCAACGCCCACTTTCCTTCTGTCTCCCTTTCCTTCTGTCTCCCGCCCCTCCCAGTCCTGCTCTCCACGGCCCAAGCCCCGGGGCAGACAGGTAAGTAAAGAAGTGAGCAGAGCGGAGACTGAGGTTGGAGCTGTAACAGATGGAAAACACTGAAATAGGGTAGGGGGAGAAGGGATGGGAACCTTTAAGGGAAAACCAGATTAAGAGGGAAAGAAAAAAATTGAAATAAAATCGACTCTGGTGGGATTCGAACCCACAACCTTTGAATCGCTCTTTCGTCACTAGAAGTCCAATGCGCTATCCATTGCGCCACAGAGCCACCTGGCGGGCGGCGGCGTCTGACGGCTTACGGGTACTAGCATGGGCAAGGGGCGGGGAGGGAGAGGGGTGTGAAGGGAATTGGGCGGGGCGTGCCAAGAGCGCGTGGTTGGGACCTCGCAGGCCTGCCGGGGAGGTAGCGGGCCAAAAGCGCGAGAGCCAAGTGGGAGTGCGGGCGCGCACGGGGGGGAAGAGACAGGGAGAGAGCAACCGAACAGGAACGAGCGAGTACAGAGCTCCAGCTGCCCGCTTGGAGGATGCTTCCAGCCCAGGCGCTCCCCACTCCCAGATGCAGCCCCACCCAAGAAAATAAACTTGTTTCGCTGCAAATATCGATGTGTCTCAATTTCTTCCCTCTGTTTCGCCGTCCACTGCTCCTGGGTCTGCAGTTTCCCAAGATGGCTCACTGACTTAGCACAGTCACTGTGAGCCTGTCTCGCCTCTCTAGTCTCTTAGGAGGACCACGGGGAGAACTTGCTTCCACGCAGGTAGCGTGGCCGAGCGGTCTAAGGCGCTGGATTTAGGCTCCAGTCTCTTCGGAGGCGTGGGTTCGAATCCCACCGCTGCCAAAGTGGAGTTTTTCGGAACTCATAACCTACTCCGGGATGTATGTCCCTTGTTTTTACGAGGACAGTTTCGCACCATCCCCTCCTTGGTATTCCGAACCACCTGGGTGGTGCAAGCCAGGACCTGCTGGAACTGCCAGAGACTTTCTATTCTTCACGACTGATCTGCGCTTAAAGGTGTCCTGAAATTGCATTCTTAGCGCTAAAAAAAAAAAAAAAAAAGTCCAACTTGTATCTGTAAGTGCTGACCATGCGTTCTGATGGAGTATGGAGGCTCCCATACCCCGCTAGGGAAGCCCAAAGAACAGAGTTTTCGTTTCCTTTCCTTCTCAGACCCTTTTAGGGGGCAAGAGACGCTTATACACGAAGCTGATAAATAACAGAACCCAGTTGGTATGGGGTAGAACCAAAAAGCAAGGTTCCACCGAGATTTGAACTCGGATCGCTGGATTCAGAGTCCAGAGTGCTAACCATTACACCATGGAACCCACGACTGTTAAAGCTTTTCTGGAAGTATACATATTACTGAAGTTCTTGCTCTACGCCTCCACCCCTACCCCTATTCTGCTATTCACAAAGGACAAAAGAAAATAAAAACATCTGCTTGAAGCGATGGGCACCTCCATGGAGCACCTGAAATACGAATTGACGTGCAAAATACACACCATACTTAGAAGACACAGTACTTATTGCAAAGAAGATTGTTAACATTCATTAATAATTTTAAAATATTGATTATAGGTTAAGATGATAAGAGTTCATTGGGTTAAATAAAATGTTATTAAAATTAATCTCACCTGTTTCTCTTTTTAGTCTTGAATGTGCCTACTAGAACATTAAAATTCGCAGAAAACATCTCTACTTTCCCTCCACTCTCACTCATTCTACTTTCCGAAAACTAAAATTCCTTGCCAGGGTTACTATCATATCTTTTTTAAAGTCATGTAACAGCATTTAGTTATCCTTTTTGTTTTCTTTTTTTCTTTCTTGGTTTTGTTTAAAGGAATACAGGTATCACGCGTGCTCAAGAGATATATGTTCCTAAACCAGAGGGAAAAAAAAAAAAAAAGCAGACGCCCGAACAGGGACTTGAACCCTGGACCCTCAGATTAAAAGTCTGATGCTCTACCGACTGAGCTATCCGGGCTCTTACAAGGCGCTTGCGCTCCTTTCTACAAGAGCTGTTAGTCCGCGGAAGTCCAGACTCCCGGAAACCGAGGGTGATTGCACGCACAAGCGCAGCGCCGTGGGCGCGCACCAGGAACGAGCACGCGAGGCCCGGCAGCCGCGGCCTGCGCTCTGCCTGCCTCTCTCGAGCACTGCTCCCGCCGGGTTTGGGCCTCTGGGAGACCGCTCGGAGACAGGGCTGCTGCGGTGCCGGGACTGACCGCCTGGGGCCGCTGCCGGCTGCGGGCCTCCCCGGCGGAGCGGTCTGTCCGCGGCCGGGGTGATCCAGATCTCGGACACCCCCCTCCCTCCTGGTACTTGGTCCCCCCCCGCCCTGCAGGCCCCGAGCGGGCCCCTAGCGGAACGAAGACCACGCCGGGCTGCAGACGCCGTGAGCCCCGGGTCCACTTTGGTCCGCTGGCCGGCCCCATCCAGAGGAAGGGACCGAGATCGGACGAGCGGGACCCAGGGGACCGGGCGTGGGAACAGTGGTACGCAGTGGGGAGCGACAGAAGAGTTTTGCCTGACTCCTCTGCAGGGGCGATTCGCCTCCGTGTGGTCGCGGCCACCTGTGATTTATGCCGAGTATGGGTCACTTGCGAAGACTGATTCACATGGATGATTCACAGGTAGGGAATGCGGGTGCCCTGGGCCAAAGCCTGGCTGAGAGGAGGAAAGGGTCTCAGGGCAAGTTGGGGAGTGGGCGGACCAGGGCCCCAGGATAGCAGCGGGTCCCTGATCTGGAGCACGGCAGTGTCCCAATCACACAGTGTCACCTGCTCCTCGTCTCCCTCTCAGCCTCTGGTCCCTCCCTTCCCAGTGGGAGTCAGGCTCCTGATACCCATCTGGGTGAGTCGCGTCCTGCCAGCCAGAGAGACCGGCTGTGTCAGAGGCAAGCAAACAACTATTAGGGTGGGGAGCCCGCCGCGAGCCAGGACAGAGACCAGGAGCTTCGGTGAGAGAGACCAGAGAGCCCCTAAGCATCCCAGAGAGAGCGGGCCTTCTCTGGGAGGCCTACCTGCCCTGGCCGCAGCCCTGCACTCAGGGGCTCCGCAGCCGTCAGCTCCGCCCCTCACCGCCCGCCGCTCCCCTGCTCCGAGGCGGGCTGCTGCTGTGGCCACGGCTGCCGGGGCATCCCTCCTTTCTTCCCACCATGGCCGTGTACCGCGTGTGTGTGACCACGGGTCCCTACCTGATGGCTGGCACGCTGGACAACATCTCTGTCACTCTGGTAGGCACTTGTGGTGAAAGCCCCAAGCAGCTGCTGGATCGCCTGGGCAGGGACTTCACCCCTGGATCTGTAAGTACGAAGTAGGGGGAGGAGGGACCCCTGAAGTCTGAGGTGGCAGGGGACACTGAAGGAGGGAAGGGTCATTCCCCCAGGTGATTTCTTCAGCCCTGCAGAACTCAGGCCCGGACCCCCTCACCATCCTATTCTGGTCTCTCTCTTTCCTGGGGAGAGAATCTATTCTACCCAGGCAGGGCTGTGAAGAAGGAGGGGGGCTACTGGGGGTCAGGAGAATTCCACCTGCTTCCTAGATCCTCCCATCATTGAAGGTGGGCTGAGGGCAAGTGGTTTGCCCTCTGGGAGTTGGAGTGTCCTTTTCTCTGGAGGGGTTCTGCTGGCCTCCACCAGGCCCCACAGCTGTGTTTGCGGGAGCCAGAATCCACCTGGGAGCTGTGGCCGCTTCTGCTTGGATGAAGGGGTGCTTTTTCCTAATTCATACAAAGGCCTTGTGTGGGTTAGCGGCGCTTGGTTTATATGCCGGAACAGGCATGAGCACCCCACAAGGTGTAAGGATGCCCTCATAGTTCCTCCCGCCTCACCTGCTTGCTTTTTATCACCCTCAGGTGCAGAAGTACAAGGTGCGCTGCTCAGCGGAGCTGGGTGAGCTCTTGCTGCTGCGTCTACACAAGGAGCGCTATGCTTTCTTCCCTAAGGACTCTTGGTACTGCAGCTTCCTCTGTGTTACAGCCCCCGACGGCACCTGTTCCCACTTCCCCTGCTATCAATGGATTGAGGGCTACTGCACCATAGAGCTGCGGCCAGGAACAGGTGGGCCTGGGCCCGGGGCTGGCCTGGGTTGCAGGAGGCATCTGTTGGGCCCAGGGGGTGTGGTCTCACAGAACCCAGGCTGCAGGGAGCGGGGGCGGGGTTAGGATAACTGGAACTCCAAGCTCCCAAGTCAATGCTTTCTGAGAAAAACTGAGCCTCTCTAAAGCCCTGGAATTTCAGCAGGGGATTTCTAGGCAGTGTATACCCCTCTGGAGACACAGAAACTAAACACACACACACACTCACCATGGCTCACACGACTCATAGACACAGACACCAATGCAAACATTCGGAGACCCGGTTTGCTTGCTGGTTTGCTTTCAGCCGCATCCCTCTGCGCTCCCTCAGAGTGAATTCCTCCTGTGCCCAGAGCAGACTGAAGTTGTGAGCCCAGTAACTGGGTGTTGACAGGCGCAAGCTGAGAGAATTTAGCTGGAAGGTCTCTGCCAACAACTACTACTGGCTTTTCCAGTGTGGAAAACGTCCCTGTGACGTGCTGTTGGGATTCGCTCGTGCATCTGGGTGGCCTTTCAAGGATGCCGAGCTCAAGGTTCTTCAGCCTCTGGACCCCCGCCCACGTCTCCTGAGCTGTCTCTGATCCCAAAAGGCATGACCAAGGCTGGTTTGAGTGTTGACATGAGTCTTAGGGATGAGAGGTGATATCTCAGCCCCCCTAACGAGTTCTTTATCCTAGCATTTCCCTCTCTCCCCCACTTCCCAAAATATATTCATTCATCAGTCATTTGTCAGGTGCACATTATGCGCACAGTGTCGGGGTACTGCGCTAGGTGCCGGGAATACACAAAACGACTAAAATGTAATTTTTGTCCCCAAAGAGTTCTGGGAAGGAGACAAACATATAATTAGGATGATTGTTACAATTTTGGGGTGAGGTTGTCTTGAGTCCCTTCTGATGAATGCACGAAGAACATGGGGTATCCTTGTCACTAAGGGATTGGGCTCTAGGCTTAGGGCATTTAGGCAAGCTTTGCTGGAGGAGGTATTGCTTGAAAAGAGACATATATAATGAGTACTTTTCACTCTCCACAGCAAAAACTATTTGTCAGGACTCCCTTCCCCTCCTTCTGGACCACAGGAAACGGGAACTCCAGGGCCGACAGGAGTGTTACCGGTAAGGGTGGCCTAATTGGACTTCTTTCCTGATGTTTATGCCCACTTCAGCCTCAACCAGACTGTCACTCACTTTAACCTCAGATCCAACCTTGGGGGCCCGGCTCCAATTGAGAGCCTCATGTAACCCTAAATTCCATTTGACATTGACCCTGAGTCCAGATCCAGAACACCAGTACCAACAATTGTCCCAATAGCATCAGTGAATCCATATTCAGCCCCCTCCCCCAGCTGCCCTTGAGGGCCCCAGGTATCAGATATGACCCTGGCCTTGACTGATCTCAGCCCAGCCTCAGTCTTCCCCATGCCAAACCAGCCATGATCTCTCTCTTTTTTTTTTAAGATTTTATTTATTTAGGGGTGCTTGGGTGGCTCAGTTGGTTAAGCGACTGCCTTCAGCTCAGGTCATGATCCCGGAGACCTGGGATCGAGTCCCACATCGGGCTCCCTGCTCGGCAGGAAGCCTGCTTCTCCCTCTCTCACTCCCTCTGCTTGTGTTCCCTCTCTGCCAAATAAATAAAATATTAAAAAAAAAAAAGATTTTATTTATTTATTTAACAGAGAGAAACACAGGTAGAGAGGGAACACGAGCAAGGGGAGTGAGAAAGGGAGAAACAGGCTTCCCACAGAGCAGAAAGCCTGATGTGGGGACTGCGGGATCATGACCTGAGCTAAAGGCAGACACTTAAGGACTGAGCCACCCAGGCATCCCCCAGCCATGATCTTAATCTCAATGCAGACCTAACTCGGAACTGGTCTGTACATTTGTGCCGTCCTTGAGTGCTACCCCGACCTGAAGCCCAGTATCTTCAGGGAGAAAATTCTAATTTTTCATCACCTACCTAGAAAGTGGGTGATTTCTGGGAGTTTTAATTTGAAAAGCTAAAGTCTATGTTTACCCTAAGTTTGACTAGCCACTCCTGACCTCTTTCTCCTGGAAGCTGGAAAATTTATGCCCCCGGCTTCCCCGGGATGATAGACGTCAGCAGCTTTGAGGAGATGGAGACAGACAAGAAGTTCGCCTTGACAAAGATGACACCTCGGGCAGACCAAGGGGACAGGTGAGGGGGCCCCAGGCTGGGTAGGAAGATGGAGGGACATGATGTGAAGGTTGGGATGATGGGGCCTGGACAGCCGGGAAAGAGGACAGTGCTGTGCTATCCAAGAGTCAGGGGCAGGATGGGGGTGTGGGGGGTAATCCCAAGGGTCTGACAGGGACGTGGCTTCAAGCGGACAGGGTCTGGCAGGAATCTGGAGCCAGAAGAGGATCCAGGGAAGGGATGAAAGGGAGTAGGCTGCAGGTCAGTCTGAGCGGTATCTGTCTTTCCCCCACCGCCCTCCACAGCAGTGGGAATCGGTACCTGCCTGGCTTCCCCATGAAGATTGACTTCCCATCCCTGATGCACATGGAGCCCAACATTCGCTACTCAGCCACCAAGACGGTCTCCCTGCTCTTCAACGCCATCCCCGCGTGAGGCCACTGACCTCCCCGCACTCCTGTCACTTTCCCTTCTGCCTGCACCCTGCCAGGCATATACACAACTTTGTTCCTCTTTCCCCCCAGATCCTCTGCCTCTGTCCCTGGCCTCTCTCTCTGTCCTCTGCTTCCCCCTCTCCATCACAGTCTTCCCCCACTCTGTCTCCGATCTCTCCCTCTCTGTCTCTGGTCTCCCCTTCTCTATCCTCAGTCTCCCCTTTTCTGTCCCTGGTCTCCCCTACTCTGTCCCTGGTCTCCCCCCTCTGTCCCTAGTCTTCCCACTCTATGTCCCCAATCTCTCCCTCTCTGTCCCCGGCCTCCTTGTCTCCTTCCCCGGTCTCTCCCATCTGTCCCCGGTCTCCCCCTCTCTGTCCCCAGTCTCCGCCTGTCTGTCCCCAGTCTCCCCCTCTCCATCCTGGTCTCCCCTGCCATCCCTGGTCTCCCCTTCTCTGTCCCTGATCTCCCCCCCGCCGTCCCTAGTCTCCTCCCTCTCTGTCCCAGCCTCCTTGTCTCTGTCCCTCGTCTCCCCATCTCTGTCCTCGGTCTCCCCCTCTCTGTTCCTGGTCTCCTTCTCTCTCCATTCTCTGACTCCCCATCACTTCCTCTTTGCTTATTTGTCACCCCCACTCTTTCCAGTCCTCACATCTATGAAACAAACGAGCACCTTTTCAGTGCAGAGCCTGGTCCCAGGGCCTGTAAGTGAGACCATGTTGAACAGGATGGCCCTAAAACTTTAAGGAAGTGAAGTCAGACCACCTTATGTTCTGATCCCAGAACCAACACCTTCCAGCTGTGTGACCTTGATCTTCACATGGCCTCTAAACCGTTTCCTCATTTGTAAAGTGACAGTAACACCCTTGCCTGCCCTATAGGTCTGGGGGAGAGTAAGCGAGACGACACCCAGTACAAAACAGTCTCTCAGTGGATGTGACTGAGGGTTAGGATGTGGTCTTCTACCGTGAAGAGATCAGTGTCTCTAGGGACATGTGTGGCACGTTCACTGGGAACCAGAGGGGCCATTTGCAGCTCAAATCCACAGCTGAGGCTCTAAGTGTGACTTATGGGGGGGGGGGGTGACCAGAGTCAGCCCAGGGCAAATAGGGGCCAGCAGGTAGCTCCCAGGAAGGCGGGTGGGACTCACGCAGGTTTTGGGCCAAGGAAAGGAGAGGTGAGCAGAGAGAGGGTGGATCCTGGGCAAAGCCAGCTGGTTTGGCCTGAGGATGGAGAGGCTCAGCTGGCTGGCTGTGCAGGGAGTGCGTCAGAAGGCCCAGAGGAGTCCGGGGCAAGGGGCTGGGTCCTCCTCTTTGGGGCTTCTGAGCCCTACTGATTGGAAGAAGGACTAGTGGGAGGTGGAGTGAGTGGGGAGCAGGGGAGTGTCTGGGCTGGAGCACAAGGTGGCCCAAGTGGCTAAGGCCTCAGGACCTGTGAGAGGCCCGGGCAGGGCTGACGGACCAGGGTCGTCTGAGCTGGTCCCCAGATGGACATGTGGATCTAGGCAAGGGAAGGCCTGGGGGACCACTAGGATAGCCTGCGTGGGGCTCAAAATAGGGCCTGTGGGCAGAGGGGGCAGAAGGAGCTGGGATCTGGCAGCCATTGTCCCCAATGGCTGTGGAGAGCAGGGCTGTAGCTAGGCCTCAGTGGGGGGTGAAGGCAGGGGCTCCGAAGCCCTTGGAAAAGGAAAATATTTTCTTCCCCCTTTACTGCCTCCTTTCTTTCTGCTTTTTAAAAAAGACTTTGCTCACTGATTTATTTGAGGGAGAGAACGAGTGTGGGGTAAGGGCAGAGGAAGAGGGAGAAGTAGACTCCCGCTGAGCAGGGAGCCCAATGTGGGACTCAATCCGAGGACCCCAGGATCATGACCTGAGCTGAAGGCACACGCTTCATAGACTGAGCCAGCCAGATGCCCCTCCTTGCTCTCTGCTTTAACACTGAGATCCTGCCCAGTGTTTCCCTTCTTTGGGGCCTTACGGGGCAGGTACTCGGCAAATGCTGTGGACTAAGAGCAGCTCAGGGGACACTCAGGAAGTTGTTCCCAGGCTTGTGAGGTCATGGCGTGCATACCCTTTGGGCACCGGAGCACACTTACGCTGCCTCTCTCACCCACCTCTTGCCACAAACCCACGTTGTAGGGGCTACATTCCCTTGCACTTGTCTTGGTGCCGTCAGTGAGTGATTATTACGAACCAGTATGTTGGGGCATCCTGGGCCAGTCCTGGCCCTAAGGGGCTCACAGTGTCATGTGTAATAAACAGTGGCAGGAGGACATTAGATGTAGAGTGTCACACAGAGAGGGAGGAGCGTTTTTGTGGAAGATACACAGTGGGTGTGTGTTTGTGGGGCAGCAGGCCGTGCTCCGTAGCAGACGGTGGGTCTTAGCTGGTTTGATCACAGGTGGAGATGTAGGATACGGCTCCCCATGAGAGGCACAGCTCCAAGAAATTCAAACAGTGCAGACACACACAAAGGTAAAAGCACACGGCCTCCCAGGCTGCCGTCCCCCCTTTTACCAGTCTGGTGGACAAAGTATACCTCCGGTTATGCGTTGCAAAAAAGCTGTGCGTGGCCGGGACTGTCTGGTGGCAGGCGTTCTAGCCAGACGGAGGCTGGCAAAGGTTGGTGACTAGGTAGAAGCTTGCAGAAAAGCCCAGGCTCCGGTGAAGATTGGCTCTGTGCACCACTGGGCGTTCATATATGGACTTGCCCCGGCCAAACCCCAAGGGGCTGCTAGACTTTTCTTGCGGGCGCACTCTTAGGCACCTCTGATCTGGATGTTGACCTGGTTGGGCCCCTCCAGGCCTCTAGGCTGGGGGGCACAGTGCCCTGGGCAGCTCCAGGCTCCACCTTCGCTTCTCCTCGCCCTCAGGTCCTTGGGCATGAAACTTCGCGGGCTACTGGACCGCAAGGGCTCCTGGAAGAAGCTGGATGACATCCGGAATATCTTCTGGTGCCATAAGACAGTCATTTCGGGTGCGCGGAGCCAGGCAGATGTCCTTCCTCCACCCCACCCCGTGCTTGGAATCCTCCACCCCGTCCTGGCAAGGGGCCCTTTTTCCATCCCTCTCAGGAGATTACGGGGTCGCAGAGTGAGGGACTCCTGGTTTCCTGGGCGGCCACCTCACAGATTCCCCTTAGGAGCTCATGCCACCTCCCTTTTCTCTGGGAGGGAACAGGATTAGGGGAGGGAGGACAGAGAAATACTCTTCCTATCTGGGAGACCCTCAAGGGTTGGCTCTCTGGGAGCGATTTCTGGACCAAGCATTCCCCTCTCTTGCCCCTAAGAGTATGTTACAGAGCACTGGTGTGAGGACACCTTCTTTGGGTACCAGTACCTGAACGGCGTCAATCCCGTCATGCTCCACTGCCTCTCCAGTATGCCCAGCAAGCTGCCTGTCACCGGTGACATGGTGGCCCCCTTGCTGGGACCCAACACCTGCCTGCAGATGGAGCTAGAGGTGGGTGTGTTGCCATTATGGACAAGGGACAGGTGTGGAGAGGAGGAGGGTGGGATGGCTGGGGCTGCAGCCAGCCTCTCACCTTTGAATCGGAGCAGATAGCAGTTGGGGGGCGGCTGGATGATGGATGGTACACGTGAGCAGGACAGCTCGTGGAAGGGAACACCCTGTCCGAGTTCTGAGGCCTCCAAGACCCCTAGTGCTGAGGGCCAAAGAAAGCGATTTTACGACAGGCGGAGGTAGAAACATGGGATACAAGAGGAACAGTCATGGAAACTAGGAGGTCCCAGGGCGTGGGAGAAGATGACAATCAGTCTCTCTGCGGAAGCCTCCAGAACGCTGGAGATGGGGCAGTCAGTTCTCACCGTGTGGTCATTTTCCTGTTGTGGGATATACTGACAGAGTCACTGGGTTGAGAGAGCAGGAAGGACCAGGTATGGGGGGAGGGAGGCCAGGAGAGGACGCCAGCTTATCCAGGTGGTAGGTGGCGCAACCAGGGACTCAGCCAGACCTCATTCCGGACATTCTGGGGAGGGTGCGGTACCAAAATCTGGCCCTGAGTTCAGGCATCAAGCATTACTGAGGTCCCAGCTGGGGTGGGAATGGGCGGAGGACAGAGAGAGCAGCGCAGCGCGGATCGCAGGGCGCTGTGAGCCTGTGTGTGCCTTCCGCAGAGGGGGAACATCTTCCTAGCCGACTACTGGATCCTGGCTGAGGCCCCAGTCCACTGCCTCAACGGGCGCCCGCAGTACGTGGCTGCCCCGCTCTGCCTGCTGTGGCTTAACTCGCAGGGGGCGCTGGTGCCCCTGGCCATCCAGGTGAGACCCGGGGCGGGATTCCGGGGGCGGCTCAGGAGGCACGCTAGCAGTTTTGAGCCTCACCCCCTTATTATTCCTGGGCGCAGCTCAGTCAGACCCCTGGGCCCGACAGCCCCATCTTTCTGCCCACTGACTCTTACTGGGACTGGCTGCTGGCCAAGACGTGGGTGCGCAACTCCGAGTTCCTGGTGCACGAGAACAACACGCACTTTTTGTGCACGCATTTGCTGTGCGAGGCCTTCGCCATGGCCACACTGCGTCAGCTGCCGCTCTGCCATCCGATCTACAAGGTCTGTGTGACCCCGCTCCCGGGGCAGGGGCCAGAGGGGACGGGCCGGCTCCGCCTGCTCCCCTGACCTTTGGTTCCTGTGCTCTCATCCCGCCCGCAGCTCCTGCTCCCCCACACTCGCTACACTCTGCAGGTGAACACCATTGCGCGGGCCACGCTGCTCAACCCGGAGGGCCTTGTAGACAAGGTGCGGCCCCGCCCCTCCTCTGAAGTCCCGCCCCGGGGACGCTTTGCCCCCCACAGGCTTCTTCAACCTCCAATCCCACTTCACCGTCCCTGCTAGACCCACCCCCAC
>PITA01004233.1:15438-126629 GCA_004023965.1 Spilogale gracilis
GGCCACAATCGCCAAACTGTGGAAAGAGCCAAGGTGCCCATCAACAGATGAATGGATAAAGAAGATGTGGTACATATATACAATGGAATACTATGCCTCCATCAGAAAGGATGAATATCCAACTTTTGTAGCAACATGGACTGGACTGGAAGAGATTATGCTGAGTGAAATAAGCCAAGTAGAGAAAGTCAAGTATCGCTTGGTTTCACTTACTTGCGGTGCATGAGGGGTACACTGGAGGACAGTGGGAGAAGGAAAGTAAATGGGAACTAGGGTAATCTAGGGAGGGAAACAAAACAACAGAGACTTTGGACACAGAAACAAACCGAGGGACTTGGAGGGAGGGGGGTGGAGGGATGGGAGAGCCTGGTGGTGGGTACTGGGGGCACCTATTGCGTGGAGCACTGGGTGTGCGGAATGGGGAATAAATCTTGGAACACTGGGAAAAAATTTAAGTAACAATAAAATAAATAAATAAAGTCTTGTTTTGTCTGAGGTAAGTATTGCTATTTTAGCTTTTTTTTTAAACTTCCATTTTCATAGAATATATTTTACATCACTTCATTTTCGGTTTCTTTGTGTCTAGGTGTGAGATGAGTCTCTTATAGGAAGCACATAAATTTTTTTTTTTTATTATTTTCAGTCACCCTGTGTCTTTTGATTTGAACATTAGTCCATTTAAAGTATTACTGATGGATTTGTACTTATTGCTATTTTGTTTTCTGGTTGTTTTGTAGTTCTTTGTTTCTTCTCTTGCTCTTTTGTGGTTTGATGGCCTTTAGTGTTATTCATAAATTCTTTTCTTTATTTTTTGTGTATATTTTATAGGTTTTGTGTTTTTATAACCATTGGCCTATATAACATCATATGTGGGTAGATGCTTATATTCAGTTAATGCTCTTAAGTTTGAACACATTCTAAAAAGATCTAAATTTTTATTTCCTTCTCCATTTTTTTTTAAATTTTGTGTATCTTTTGAGTAGTTTTTGTGCAGATAATTGATTTTATTGCTTTTGTGTTTTGATCTACACATTGCCTTTATAAGTAATTTACTACTTTTACTATATGTTTGCTTTAACCTGTGAAATTTTTTCCTTTCATAATTTTCTTCTGGTTATGGTCTTTTCTTTCTACCTAAAGAATCCCCCCCCCTTTTTTTTCTTTTTCATTTTTTGTAAGGGTAGTTCAGTGGTGATGAAATCCTTAATTTTTCTTTGGGAAACTCATTATCTGTCCTTCACTTCTGAATGGTAACCTTTCCAGGTAGAATATTCTTAGTTGTAGGTTTTTTCTTTTTACACTTTGGGTATATAATGCCACTCTCTTATGGCCTACAAAGTTTCTTGTTAAAAAATCAGTTGATAGCCTTACTGGGTTTCCTTAACTGTAACTTTCTCTTGCTGCTTTTAAGATTCCCTCTCTATCATTACTTTTTGCCACTGAATTATTATATTTCTTGATATAGACTTCCTTGCTTTCATCTTGTTAGGGGTCTCTATGCTTTCTGGACCTGGATGTCTGTTTCCTTTTCCAGGTTAGGGGACTCTTCAGTTATTATTTCTTCAAACAATTTTTCTTACCCCTTCTTGCTTTCTTCTTCTGAGATGCCTACAATGGGAATGTTGTGCTTAATGATGTTGCAGAGTTCCCTTTATCAATTCTCATTTATTCTTATTTTTTCTTTTTTCTCTTCAGCCTTGTTACTTTCCATAACCTATCTTCCAGACCATTGGTCTGTTCTGCATCTTCTAATCTGCTGTTGATCCCTTTTAGTGTATTTTTCATTTCAGTTATTGTATTCTTCAGCTCTGAATGGTTCATTTTTATATTTTCTGTCTTGTATTTAAAGCTGTCACTGAATTTATCTACTCTTTTGTCAAGTCCAGTAACTTTAAAAAAAAATTATTTATTTATTTGATAGCCAGAGAGCACAAAGTGGGGGAACAGCAGAGAGAGAGAGGGAGAAGCAGGCTCCCTCCTAGCATGGAGCTGGATGTGGGGCTTGATCCCAGGACCCTGAGATCATGACGTGAGGATGTTTAACTGACTGAACCACCCAGGTGCCCCAAGTCCAGTAACTGTCTTTATGACCATTACTTTGAACTCTTTATTAGGCATTGTGCTTATCTCCATTTCATGTAGCTTTGTGTGTGTGTGAGATTTTGTCTTGTGTATTCATTTGGGACATATCCTTGGTCTCCTCATTTGGTCTAACACACCTTTCTTTTTTTTTTTTTTTTTCCTATGTACTAGGTATGTCTGAAAAGTGGTGGCATTGTGCAGAAGATATTCTGGTTGTGTTCTGCAGTGCAATCCTTTCTGGTTACCAGAACCAGGTGATCCAAGGGTCTTCCCTGCTTAGCTTGTGTGCACCCTGTAGTTATGGCTAATCTATAATTGCTATAGTTGTGTGGGTGGGTGAGGCTTGCCTTCAGTCTGGCTAGCTGCAAAGACCAACTTTGCTGTTGGCTCGTTGGACAGCACTTGCTCCCTACATAGCCAGCGAAGAGTCCTGACTGCAGGAACTTTGGGTACACTGGTGTGGGGTTTATCTCCCTCTTGCCAGGGCTGGAGTCACTTTGGAGTGGCACCTGTCGTGGCTGGCATTGCCAGCTGTGTGTCTTTGAGCAGAAGTTGCTTTGGAGAGAAGCTTGCCAAGGTAGGCAGATTGGGTGTGACTGGTCTGCAGGGGAATGCTGGGGCTATGGATGTGGGGCTAGTGAAGCAGATGGAGAATGTTAGAAGTGGGTTTTACCAGCCTTCTGTTATCTGGGCTGGGGCGGGCATGAAAAATGGTTTAGCACTTTTGTTCCTAGAGAAATCTGCAGTCTTCCCTGCTGGGACTAAGCTAAGTTTGTTTGTTTCATATTTAGGGGTAGAGTGGTCTGTGTCCTATCACCCTACTACTCTCCCACAGTTAAGCCCTGCTCTTATTTCAAAGCTTCTGGAGCTCAGGCCCAGTGATTTTTAACCAGACGTTATGGGTACTTATCTTCCCAGTGTAAGTCCCCAGGGCTAAGAGTGCCCGGTGTGGGGTCTGATCCTTGCTTCTTTGTGCTTCTGATGTCCATTTATGATTAGTCTCAGTGGGAGGTTAGTTTTTAACTGTTTCCACCCCATCTACCATTTTCAATGTGCTTTTCTCTGTATGAATAGCTTGGGAGATCTCTTCTGCCAGTCCTTATTTAGGTCATTTTCAGAGTTAGTTGTATGAATGTAATTGTTCCCTCAGTTTGTAAGATAAGGCGACTTCAGGACCCTTCTAACTGGCCATCTTCTTACAGTTTCCTGTTTGGTCCATTTTCAGATGATTTTTTAAAAATGGTGTAGGGTAAGAGTTCAACTGCATTCTTTTTATAAGTGGATTTCCAGTTTTTCCAGCATCTAAAAGGCTGTCATTTTCCCTACTGAAGGTCTTGGCACCCATGCCAAATATCACTTATAATTAGTTTGAATGTTTTCTCTCTTCAATTTCTATGAAGAATTGGAGGATTGTTGTTAATTTTTTGTTAAATATTTCTCAGAATTCACCAATGAACCCATTTGGTCCTGGAGTTTTCTTTGCTGGGAGGTTTTTGATTACTGTTTCAATGTCCTTAGTATTTATACCTCCATTCAGGTTTTTTATTTCTTCAAGATTCAGTGTTGAGAGGTTCTCTGTTCCTAGGAATTTTTCTGTTTTCTAGATTATCTGATTGTTGCCATGTTATTGTTTATAGTATTCTCTTACATTCCTTTTGATTTCTGTGCCATGGATTTTAGTGTTCCCTCTTTATTTGTAATTTTAGTAATTTGAGTCTTTATTTTCTTCTTAGCCTATCTAGCTAAAGGTAAGTCAATTTTGTTAATCTTCTCCAGCAACCAACTCTATCCACTACTTAATTGTTCACCTCTAGTAGACAAGGATAGCAGTTTCAGAGCCTATATACACACGGGAAACAATTTTATCAAATATAATGTGTATGTCTAGTTCTATTTCTCTTTATTTTATGGACTTTTTTCCAAAGTAATTTAGGTCAGAAGCTTTTTACCCTACCCTCTTCAGTAGGGCGTTTTTTGTTGTTTATTTGTTTTGTTTTGTTTTACTTTTGAAAGATTAGATCTTTTATCACATTCTTCATTCCATCTGGTGATCCCTAAGGCTTTTTAAAAGGCTTTTAAAAATATATTTATATAATAAATAATAATCTATATATTTTAAGTATATTTCTTATATTAGCCTCATGTGGTATAAAGTTCTGAATTTTGACAAATGTATGGTGTTATATCTAAGATTGAGATATCATATGGAATAGTTCAAATAACTTAAAAAATATTCTTTTGGATATGCAGACATTTGAATCATAATTTATTCAATTCTCCCATCCCCTAAAAAGCCCTGGCAACCACTTATCTGTTTATTATTTCATAATTTTGCCTTTTTCAGAATGTCTTCTACTTGGAATCAAACAGGACGTAGCCTTTCCTGACTTGCTTGTTTCACTTAACAGTGTGCAGTTAAGATTTATCCATGTCAATCATTAGATTGCTTGATAGCTTATTCTTTTTTATTGCTGAAGAGTATTCAACTGTATGGAGGTACCAGAGTCTATTCATTTGTATCCTGAAGGACATTTTGGCTGCTTTCAGTTTTGGGCAGTTGTGACTAAAACTAACAATATTCACGTGCTCATTTTTGTGGGAACATAAGTTTTCAATCAGGTGTAAGTTTCTGGAGCATATGAGAAGATTGTATTTAATCTTATAAGAAACAGCCAAATTCTCCCTCAAAGTGGCTGTATCATTTTGCATTCCCACCAACAATGAAAGAGATTTTCTGTTGTTCCACATTCTCTATACTGTTTTCTATAGTATATGAACTGATTTATAGTCCCACCAATACCCAAGGATTCCCTTTGTTTATGTCCTTGTGAACATTTATCTTTTTTTTTTTTTTGATGATAGTCATTCTAACAGCTATGAGATGGTATCTCATTGTGGTTTTTATTTGCATTTTTCTGATGACTAGTGATGTTGAGCATATTTTTATATACCTGTTGGCCATTTATGTGTCTTTGGAAAAAAGTCTACTCAGATCCTTTGGGTGTTTAAAATCATGTTATTTGGGTTTTGTTGCTCTTCAGTTGTATGAGTTCCCAATATATTTTTTATATTAACCCCTACCAGATGTATTGTTTTCTGTGCTTTTAGAGTCGTATTCAAAAAATCATCACTCAGACCAGTGTCAGTAAAATTTTTTATTTCTAGTAGTTTATAGTTTCAGGTTTTAAGTCTTGAATCCATTTTGAGTTGATTTTTACATATGGAGTGAGAAAAGAGTCCAGTTTCATTTTTCTACATTCTTCCACTAGTTTTCTCAGCACCATTTATTGAAGAAACTGTCCTCTCCCTTGTTGTGTTTTTCTTGGCACTTTGTCAAAGAACAATTCACTATAAATGTGTGGGTTCATTTCTGAGCTCTCTGTTGTCTTCTGTTGGTCTGTATGTCTGTTTTATGCCAGTAACATGCTATCTTGATTACTCGATCCTTGTAGTGTAGTAATGTAGTTTGTGTGATCCTTCCAGCTTTGTCCTTTTTGCTCAATACTGCTTCAGTTATTTGCAGTCTCTGTGGTTTCATATCAGTTTTGGGATTGTTTATCATATTTGAATTTTGATAGGATAGCATTGAATCTATCTGTAAATCGTTTAAGTAATATTGACATTATAACATTTTAATCCATTAACAAAATCATCATTCTATAATTATTTGTTCTTCAATTACTTTTATCAATGTGTCATAATTTTCATTATAAAGATTTTTCACCTGGTTGCTTAAATTTATCCTAAATATTTTACTTTTTCTATTTAGAATAAGATCGTTTTAATTTTTGTGGGGTTCTTTTGGATAGCTCATTGTTAGTGTATGGAAAGGTAACTGATTTTTATACATTAATTTTGTATCTTGAAACATTACTGAATTTATTTATTCTAAGTTTTGTTGGTTGAGTCTTAAGAGTTCCTGATACATTAGATCATGTATCTACAAATAAATGGAATAACTGTAGCTTTTTCTTTAAAAAAAAGTCTTCTAGTATAATTCCTATGTTAATTTCAAGTATACAAAATAGTGATTCAGCATTTATATATATTACAAAGTGATCACTACAGTAAGTCTCTTTGCCATCTATTACCTTACAATGTTGATACAATAATATTGACTGTATTCCCCACACAGTACACTACCTTCTGATGACTTACTTATTTTATAACCAGAAGTTTGCAGTTCCCAACCCCATTCACCCATGTCACATACCAACTCCAACCTCTCTCCCCTCTGGCAACCACTAGTCTATTCTCTGTATGAGTTTGGTTTTTTTGGTTTTTTGATTCCACATATAATGAAATCATGCAGTATTTGTCTTTCTTTGTCTGACTTATATCACATAGGTCCATTTCCCTATTTCCCTTATGGGCTAGCCATGATGCTGAAAATGGCAAGATTTTATTATTTTTTTTTTATGGCTGAATGGTATTCCATTACATGCATGAAAGCTTTTGTGCATCTTTATTCAGTCATCCATCAGGGACACAAGTTGTCTCCACATGTTGGCTATTATAAATAATATTGCAATGAACATAGGGATGCATATTTTTTCAAATTAATGTTTTCATTTTCTTCAGATAGATACCTATTAGTAGAATTACTGGGTCATATAGTAGCTCTATTTTTTACTTTTTGAGGAACCTGTAAACTTTTGAATATTCATTCTTTATCAGATATATGATTTGCAAATACCTTCTATTCAGTAGGTTGTCTTTCTAGTTTGATGATGTAGTCCCATTTGTTTATTGTTTGCTTTTATTTCCTTTGTTTTTGGAGTCAGATCCAGAACTATTGAGTTGTATAAGTTTTTTTTATGTATTTTGGATATTAACTCTTATCAAATATTTGATTTGCAAATATTTTCTCCCATTCAGGAGGTGTCCTTTTCATTTTATTGACATTTCTTTTGCTGTGCAGAAGCTTATTAGTTTTATGTAGTCCCACTTATTTGTTTTGGCTTTTATTGCTTTTGCTTTTGGTGTCAGATTCAAAAAGTCATCACCAAGACCTATGTCAGGGACCTGGCTGCCTATATTTTCTTCTAGAGGCCTCATATTTTTAGGTCTTATGTTCAAGTCTTTATGCATTTTGAATTTTTGTGAATAGTGTAAGGCAGTAGTCTGTTTTATTCATGTGTATGTGGCTGTCCAGTTTTCCTAATACCATTTATTAGGAAGACTGTATCCCTATAGTATATTCTTGGCTCATTTGTCATGAGTTAATTGACTATGTAATTTCTGGGCTCTCTATTCAATGTTCATGACATGTCAATACCATACTATTTTAATTACTATAGCTTTGTAATATAGTTTGAAATCAGGGAGATGGTGACTGTAGCTTTATCCATTCTCAGGATTGCTTTGGCTATTTGGGGTCTTTTATAGTTCTGTAAAACCTTTAGAATTGTTTGTTCTATATCATCTGTGAAGAGATGCATCATAATTTTGATGAGGATTGCACTTAATCTGTACATTGATTTGAGTAGTACAGACATCTTGACAGAATTAATTCTTATATGTAAGCACAAGATATCTTTACATATGTATCTTCAATTTTCTTCATATTAATGTTTGTAGAATTCAATAAACAGACTTCACACCTTAAATTTATTCAAAGATATTTTATTCTTTTTATATGATTGTAAATGGGATTGATTTCTTAGTTTCTCTTTCTAATACTGTAATATTAGTGTAAAGAAACACAAAGTTTATTGTATTTGATTTTGTATCCTGCGACTTTACTGAATTTCTTAGTTCCAACAATTTTTTGATAGTCTTCAGAGTCTTCTACATGTAATATTATATCACCTGAAAGTAGTGACAGTTTTACTTCTTCCCTTCCAATTTGAGAGTCTTTTGTCTTGTTCTTGCCTAATCGGTATACCTAGGACTTCTAATACTTTATGTTCAACAAGTGTAGCAAGAGTGGGCATCCTTGTCTGGTTTTGATCTTAGAGGAAAAGCTGTTAGCTTTTTTCTTTTCTTTTTGAGTATGATGTCAGCTGTGGGCTTATCATATATGGCCTTTACTATATTGAGGTACTTTCTACCCAAACCTGCTTTATTCAGAGGTTTTTGATTTTTTTTATTATAAATGGTTATTGAACCCTGTCAAGTGCTTTTTATCTATTGATATGATCATATGATTTTTATTTTTCATTTTGTCAGTGTGCTCTGTGACATCACCTGATTTGTGGATGTTGAATCTGAAATAAGTCCCACTTGGTCATAGTGTATGATCTTTTCAATGTTATTGTTGAACTTGGTTTGTTATTTTTTATTTTAAGATTTTATTTGAGAGAGAGAGCAAGAGAGCAGAAGAGGGGAGAAGATCGGAGGGAGAATCAGACTTCTTGTGGAGCTGGGAGCCCAGTGTGGGACTCGATCCTGAGACTTTGGGATCATGACCTGAGCCAAAGGCAGTCACCTAACCAGCTGAGCCACCCAGGCTCCCCTGGTTTGTTATTTTTTAAATTTTCTCTATTTATTTGAGAGTGAGAACATGACTGGGGGGGAAGGGCAGAGGGAGAGGGGAAGCAGATGCCTCACTGAGCAGGAGGCCCAACATGGGGTTCAATCCCAGGACCCCAGGATTATGACCTGAGCCAAAAGCAGGTGCTTAAACGACTGAGCCACCCAGATGCCCCTTAGTTTGATGATTATTTTGTTGAGGACTTTTGCATATATGTTCATCAGGGATAATGGCTTGGAATTCTCTTTTCTTGTAGTGTCCTTAATCTTGCTTTATTATTAAGGTATGCTGGTTTCATAAAGTGAGTTTGGAAAAGTTCTCTCTTCCAGTGTTTAATAGTCTTATAAGTCTCAGTCTTTTTGTAAGCCATGCCCGTGGAGTGTGAACTTACCCAATTCTTCTCAGTTGCCCCCCACTTAAGTGGGACTTGAGGTCTAGAGTGGAATTGGCTATTTCTGTTCCCTTATGTAGAAGGCTAACGGGATTGGAGCTGGGTATTCCCCATCACAGAAGTTGGTGAAGTGTTGCTAAAACTGCAGCAGGTTTGGCTCTGGCAAAATATTTTTACCTGTAGGCACCCTTTTAAGGAAGAACAGACCACTTTGGTGTATTCCAGAATGGTTACTCCCTTCTGCTTTATTAGGAAGAGAGGAAAAGGACACATGCAGACACACAAACCAACAACAGCAAACTGCAAGATCCAAAACAATTAACAAATAGCAATAGTAAGTTTACCCTATTAGTATTTACTTTAAATGTAAAGGTATTTAGTGGACTATAGTTTGGCTGAAAGAAAGACACATTAAATATAGGGACACATATAAGAAAAATGTGACATGGTATAAGAATTTCATATACACAGAAACCTAAAGAGAATAGGGGTGGTTGTATTTATATCAGAAAATACAGACTAAGAAAAAACTGTTACAAGAGACAAAGACATTACATAAGGATCAAAGTCTTAACTCTTTGGGAAGATAGAACAATTATAAATATATATGCATATGGGATTTTACAATTTTACATCTCACTTTTAGTTATGGATAGATTAATTAGATGATTAATAAGGAAACACAGGTGTTGTACAATGTTACAGACCAACTAGATAACAGACATAAAGAGAACACTCCACCCATCAACAGAATACACAGTCTTCTCAAACACAAGTAGAACATTTGCTAAGATAAACCACCTGTTAGGTCATATAACAAATTGTAACAAATTTCAGAATATCTTCTGTGACTATACTGGAATAAAACTAGAGATCAAAAGCAGAAGGAAAACAGGAAAACCCACAGATATGTGGAAAGTAGTACACTCTTAAATAACCAGTGAGTCAAAGAAGAAATCAAAAGGGAACTTAGTAAAAACCTGGAGACAAATGAATACAAAACAAAACTTATCAAAATTTATGTGGTTCCATGAAGGCAATATTAAGAGGAGGTTGTTTTTTTTTAATATTTTATTTCTTTATTTGACAGAGAGAGACATCACAAGTAGGCAGAGAGGCAGGCAGAGAGGAGGAAGCAGGCTCCCTGCTGAGCAGAGAGCCCAATGTGGGTCTAGATCCCAGGACCCTGATATCATGACCTGAGCCGAAAGCAGAGGCTTTAACCCTTTGAGCCACCCAGGCACCCAAGAGGGAGTTTTATAGCAGTTAATGGTTATACTATAAAAGAAGAAAGATCTTGAATCAACAACCTAGGGGCATCTGAATGGCTCAGTCGATAAGCATCTGCCTTCAGCTCAGGTCGTGGGCTCTCTGCCCAGCGGGAAGCCTGCTTCTCCCTCTCTGACTCCACCTGCTTGTGTTCCCTCTGTCACTGTGTTTCTCTCTGTCAAATAAATAAATAAAATATTTAAAAAAATAAAATAAATCAACAACCTAACCTTACACGTCAATGAATCAGAAAAAGAAGAAACTGAATTCAAAGTCAAGTGGAAGGAAGGAAGAAATAAGAGCATAAATGAAATAGAGAATAAAAAGGCACTAGGAAAAGTCAACATGGGTTTTTTTTTCTTTTTTAAAAATTCATAAACCCTATATTAAAAGAACATTCAAGTATCTAAAATTACAAATGAAAAGGGAGATGTTACAACTGATGCTGCAGAAATAAGATTTATGAGACTTCTGTGAACAATTTGTATGCCAATGAATTGGATAACCTAGAAGAAATGGATAAATTTCCAGAAATATACAGCCTACTAAGGGAATTTTAAATGAAATATGTGAGCAGATCTATAACTAGGGAGAGATTAAAGTAATTAAAACCCACCAACAATGAAAATCTCAGGGCAAGATTGCTTTACTGGAGAGTTTTAGAAAATATTTCAAGAATTATGCCAGTTCTCTCAAACTCTTTCAAAACATTGAAGATGAAGGAATATTTGATAAGACCAATATTATCCTGCTTCTTTCTCTTTCCCTCTCTCTAAGATAAATAAAATCATAAAAAAATAAAAGGATTATATGCAATGACCAAATTTATTCCTGGAATGTATGAATGGTTCAACATAAGAAGATCAATTAATATACCACATAATGAAGTAGAGAAGAAACATGTACATAATCCTTGCAGTTGATGCAGAAAAGCTTTGATAAGATTTAGCAATCTTTCCTGATAAAAATAATCAGCAAACTAGGAATAGGAGAAAAATACCTCAGCATAATAAAATTCATGTATGAAAAGCTCACAGCTGACATTATACTCAGGAAAACCTGGACACTTTCCCTCTAAGGTCAGGAATAAGGAAAGGAGGCCCATTTTTGCCACTTATATTAACTGTAATACTGGAAGTTGTAGCATAACAATTAGATAAGAAAAAGGCATACAAATTGAAAAAGAATAATTAGCTCTGTTCACATAGGTAATCTTTTTACAGATTTATTACTTATTTGAGAGATAGTGTAGGAGGAGGGGTATGGAGAGAGGGAGAGTATCCTCAAGCAGACTCTGTACTGAGCATGGAGCCCACTGTGGCTCAATCCCAGTACCCTGAGATCATGACCTGAGCTGAAATCAAGAGCCAGACACAACCAACTGAGCCACAGAGGTGACTCCACAGATGAGATAATCTATGTGTAGAAAATCCTAAAGATTCCACAAAAAACATATTAGAACTAGTCAGAAAGTTGCAGGATACAAAATCAATACTCAAAAATCAGTTGATTTTTCTATATACTTTTCTATATACTAACAATGACCAAAGTGAAAAGAAAATTAAGAAAACAATTTCATTTTTTATGATATCAAAAAGGATAAAATATTATAATAAACTTAACCGAGGAGGTGAAAGACTTGTACTGTAGGGGCACCTGGGGTGGCTTAGCCAGTTAAAGCCTCTGCCTTCAGCTCAGGTCATGATCCCAGGGCCCTGGAATTGAGCCCTGCATTGGGTTCCCTGCCCAGCAGAGAATTTACTTCTCTCTCTCTCTCTCTCTCCCTCTGCTGCTTCCCCTGCTTGTGTGTGCTCCTCTTTCTCTCCCTCTGTCAAATAAATAAATAAAATCTTTAAAAAAAGAAGACTTGTATGCTGAAAACTATAAACCATGACTGAACAATATAAAAATGATACAAATAAAGGGAAACCTTCTGTGCTTATAGAGTATTGGTAAATATCTTTTTAAAAGTCCATAATACCTGAAGTGATGTCCAGATTCAGTGCTATCTCTATCAAAATCCCATTGGCTTTTTTTTTTCAGAAATGGAAAAAACATTCTAAAAAAACATATGGAATCTCATAGGGCTCTGAGTAGTCAAAAAATATTGGAAAATAGAACAGATTTGTATCCATTACATTCTACAGTTTTAAAATTGAACATGTTCTTTTTATTCTACATCAGAAAAGAAGAAATAATTTGAATATACTTGGCTTGGACAACTCTCTATATCTGTATCACCACATTCACTTTCCCATCCTCTGTCATGAAATAGGCTAAGGAGATGAAATCCAGTTGGAAATGGTGATAAATATATGAGCCCCCTATATCTACAGGACCAAGTTCATCATACCACTTGACTAAAAGGTCACAAATACATCAAATGCCTTCATAACCATTTGCACTCCAGAAGGCGGAAGACACCCTATAAATATTTGATAGCCTACCATATCAGTAGGTTTTTTAGATATATAGTGCTGAGACATGCTATGCTATGATGAATGATATGATGAGATATGCTATCTCAGATACGAGACATCCCCTTCAAAGTAAAGGACAAATGACTTCATTTTTAAAAATCTCACAATAAAGAATGAAGCACATGCTTGGTAATCCTATTTGGGTCCTGGAGGATGCATATTTGTAACGTGGAAATATTGATCTTACCCATACACCAGGTGATATTGAATGGGACCCAAAGTAGGGAACTCTTAGGAGTTTCAGGCTAGAGTTAAGTAGACAAGATGCTTAGATCCTATAAAGTGATAGGTTGTGTTATATGAGGTGGTTGGAAAAGATGAACATGCAGTTTACAGCAAGTTCAAATAGAATAAAAAGTTATGCCCTTAGGGCTAGCATGTGCCATTAAAGAAATGGATCTACTGACCATGGGAAGTAAGGTATATAAGATTATAATTTTCCATCACAATCTGGGTTTTGTCCAGTGATCTACATTGTAATGATAGGTGTGTCCAGTAGGAGTCTATTGTAGGATAGCTGCGGCACATCCAGGATAGGGCATGAGTAAAGCCAGAGGGTTCAAATAAACTTAATGAACTGGTAACTTGGACCTCCATATCATCCAACATTAGCATTAATTCCTCAGATCACCATAGCCACATGAGTCAGGAGTTGTGTGTCCGTCTCCATGTCTAGCTGATAGACGAGGGAAAAAAACCAAACATGATTCATGGAGGGACCAACATTTATATGAACACAAGTTAAAAATGAATTGTTGCTATATTCTAACTCTGCACAGAGGTGGCTCTGAAAGACAGTGATAATAGGAGTATTTCCCAATGGTCAGAGCTCAAGTGGTACCTGTTCTCATCAACTTTATGTGTAAAGAGAGTTAGCCTAAGTTAAGATAATATATCAGCTTATTGGCAAGTGGTAAATGATTTGGCTGGTTGGTCAGAAGCCTAGAAAGAGAAAAGATAGAATGGGGAAAGTTAGGAAGAATCAAATAGATAGACTTAAGGGTCCCCTAGTATGCAATATCACATGTTAATACTCATCAAAGAAAACCTACTCTGAAAGAGACTCTAAAAAAGATGTAGACCGAGTGACTTGGCCAGTTGAGGTTAGCCATTTTCAGTCATGTAATTCTAATGCTTCTGAATACTATGAACAGTTATTAATTTGAGAAGAATCAGAAATCTAAATGTGAAACAAAAAGCAAGGGACCTACTAGAATAAGTGTATCTTTACAACTTTTATGTAGGTGAAATTTCTTTTTTTTAATATTTTATTTATTTATTTGACAGAGAGAGAGAGAGATCACAAGTAGGCAGAGAGGCAGGCAGAGAGAGAGGAGGAAGCAGGCTCCCTGCTGAGCAGAGAGCCCGATGCGGGCCTTGATCCCAGGACTCTGAAATCATGACCTGAGTCGAAGGCAGAGGCTTTAACCCACTGAGCCACCCAGGCACCCTGTAGGTGAAATTTCTAAAGTCTAAAGCTAAATAAGAAATTATAAGTCAGTCTCCACTAAAACTAAGCATTTCTGTTCATTGAAATATTAAAGTGAAATATCAAGATACTCAAAATTTGGAAAGCATGTGATAAAGGTTTTGTATTCAAAATATATTAAAAATTTCTATAATCAATAAGTAAAGACAAAATAAACTTCAAAAAATTGGCAAAAGACCTGAACAACCAGTTAACTAGAGTATATCTAAATGATCAATAAGCCTAAAAAAAGATATCCACTGTAATTATATAACAGGGATATGTATATTAAAAACATGACTGCAATTCTATGCTACTACAAACATCAGAATGGCTAAAATGGAAAATCACAGGAATATCAAGTATATCAAAAAGTGTTTAGCAAATGCAACTTACATAATTAGTGAGAATATAAAAACCTCAGCATTATCAAGTAAAGTTAAAAATATGCATACTTTGCAAAGTAGGTCTAAACAGAACATATCTCAATATAATAAATTCTTTACATGAAAAATCCACAGCTAACATCATACTCAATAGTGAAAGTTAAGACAGAGCTTTTCCCCTAAGGTCAGGAACAAGATAAGGATGTCCACTCTCAACACTTTTATTCAAAATAAATAAATCCAAATTAGTCACAGTAATTGTGACAGACAACAAAAAGAAATAAAAGGCATTGAAATTGGTAAGGAAAAAGCAAAACTCTCACTATTTGCAAATGACTTGATATATAGAAAACCCCAAAGACTACACCAAAAATCTACTAGCACTGATACATAAACTCAGTAAAGTCACAGGATACAAAATCTGTGTATAGAAACTTGTTGCAGTCCTATACACAAATAATAAAGCAGCAGAAAGAGAAATTAAGAAAACAGTACCACTTACAGTTGCACCAAAAACAATAAGATACCTAGGAATAAACTTAACCAAAGAGGCGAAAGACTTGTACTCTGAAAACTATAAAAAAATGATGAAATAAATTGATGACACAAAGAAATGGAAAGACATTCCATACCCATGGGTTGGAAAAATGGATATTGTTAAGAGATCTGTCTTTATTACCCAAGACAATCTATGTTTAATGCAGTCTCTATCAAAATGCCAATAGTATTTTTCATAGAACTGCAACAAACAACTCTAAGATCTAAATGGAACCACAAAAGACCCCAAATGGCCAAAGCAATTTTGAAAAAGAATAAAACTGGAGGTATCACAATTCTAGATTTCAAGTTATATTACAAAGTGGTAGTAAATAAAATAGCACTGTACTGGCCTAAAAATAGATACAGATAATAGAATAGAACATAAAACCCAGAAACAATCCCAAAGTTACATGTTTAATTAGTCATCAATAAAAAAGGAATGAATATGCAATGGAGAAAAGGTCAATGAATGGTGTTGTGAAAACAGGACAGCCACAAGCAAAATAATGAAACTGGACTACTTTGTTCATCATACATAAAAATAAACTCCAAATGGATGAAAGACATAAATATGAGATAGTAAACCATAAAAATCCTTGAAGAGAGCATAAGCAGTAATCTCTCTGACATCACCTGTAGCAAAATTTTCCTAGATATGTCTCCTAAGGCAAGGAAAATAAAAACAAAAATAAGTTATTAGGACCATATCAAAATAAAAAGTTTCTGCATAGTGAAGGAAACAACAAAATAAAAGGCAACCTGTGGAATGGGAGAAGATATTTGCAAATAATATATCCAATAAAGATTAGTATCCAAAATATAAAAGAAGTGATACAAGTGATACTACTCAATACCCTCCAAAACAAATAACAGTTAAAAAATGGGCAGAATACATGAAGAAACATTTTATCAAAGATGTGTAGATTGCTAAGCATTACTCATTATCCAGCAAATGAAAATCAAAAGTACAATGAAATACCACCTCACATCTTTCAGGATGGATAAAATCAGCAACACAGAAAACAAATTTTGGGGAGGATGTGGAGAAAAAGGAACACCCATGTGCATTTGGTGGGAGTGTAAGCCAGTACAGCTATTCTGGAAAACAGTATGAAACAGTATGAAATTTCCTCAAAAAATTAAAGATAGATATATCCTATTATCCAATAATTGCACCACTGGGTATTTATCCCCAAATTACAAGAACACTAATTCAGAAGGTTATATGTACCCTTGTTTATTGCAGCATTATTTACAATAGTCAAATTATAGAGGCAGCCCAAGTGTATATGGACAGGTGAATGGATAAAGAGTTATTATGTATATACACATAATGGAATATTCATTCATAAAAAGAATGAAATCTTGGCATTTGTAACAGGAAGGAAGGAGAATATAATGCTAAATGAATAAGTCAGTCACAGAAAGACAAACAACCTTATGATTTCACTTATGTGGAATTTAAGAAACAGAACAAATGAGCAAAGAAAAAGAAAAGAGAGGCAAACCAAGAAATAGACTCTCAACTATAGGGGACAAACTGATGGTTACCACAGGGGAGGTAGGTGGAGGGATGAGGGTAAAAGGGGATGAGGTTTAAAGAGTACAATTACCATGATAAAAAATGATTAAAAAAATAAAGATATGCATACCTTATGGTACTTCAACTTCACTTTTAGGTGTATACTCTAGAAAACTACACATGCCTATCCAGGGGTACTGTACAAAATGTTTTTGTTTTTGTTTTTTTTCTCAAAATGTTTATGTCTATTTGTAACAACAACTTGGAGCAAACCAGATGTCCATCATATGTTTTCACCATGCATTATAACACAATAATGAAAAAGAATGTATTATTGATATGTGCAACAATTTGGATTAATCTCACAAATTAGTGTTAAGGGAATACAGACACAAGTATGATTCTATTTATGTGATGTTCAAGATAGGCAATAATGATAGACATTATAGTGATTAGTCCTGGCTATTGGTGGGTAACAACTGGGAAGAGCATAAGAAAAATTTCTGGTAAGAGAAACGTTCTATATCTTGATTTTGATTTGGTGGTAGATACATGATTATATACAAAGATAAAAATTCATCAAATTATATATGCTTTGGATTATGTACTTTACTATGCTATACCACAATGAAAAAATATTGATATAATCTACAGTACATAATTGAAGAATATTATATGATACCCTTAAAAGATGCAGAAAAATATTAAACAAAATTCAACATGTAGTCATGTTGAAAATCTTTAGAAACTAATAGAAGGGCAGGAGGGGTTCTTATAAACGGAATTTGCAAAAAAAAAGATAACTCAGAAAACATAATTACAAAATATTAAAAGGAGTTCCTCTGAGATCAACAACAAAATAAAAATGTCTGCTGTGAAATGGACCCCCAGATAGAAGTAGGCTTGCATTAGACTTATTGGAAAAAATGACTGGGAAATATAAAGGAGAGATGAAGCAGGTGTTGGTTGGAGTATCTTAAAATTGTGATGGGGATATAACACAAGAAAGGAAAGGAGGGAGGAAAATTAGAAAAGCCCCAGACTACAGGGTATCTCTCACAAATATTTATTCAGGCCAATTAGTAGAACATAAACATTAAGAGAGTCATACATAAGGCAGAAATGAACTGGCTCTAGAAAATAAAGATAATATTTAATGGAAAGTAGAATATAATATATAAGAAATAATAAAGAAATAAGCTCTGATCTAATAGCTATTACAAAAATTGTAATTGGAGTAAAATAGCTGCATCAAAATGGGTAGTTCAAAAGGGGCACACTTAAGAGGATAAAGTTTGACCAAAAGCAAAAGAAAACAAAACCCACAATGGAATGTAAGAAGAATACAATACTTCAGAATACTTCAGAATGAGTATTCCGAAGATCTCGTTGTTAAATCCAACATTTTAATCAACAAAAGATTTTTATAATCTCAATAGATGTTTTAAAACATTCAGAGTGTGAATTATCAAAAAGAGTAGAAGGCCTCTTGCAACCCCACATAGCAAAAATAATTTATCAGCTGTTCATGCCTTTGTAGAGTCCTGGTAGGAGTTTGTGGAAACCGTGAAGTCCAAGACCAAGAAGGGTCATTTTGAGAAGGCAGATCTGCACCCAAATGGTAATTTTACCAACTGTGGTCCCTACAATAGACCCAGAAGCAGCCCTGTAGCTTATGGACTTGGCTCTGACCCTCTGGTTTTGGTTCTGCAACCAACAATATTCACCAGTCAAACCAGGAAGTGTTGCATCTGTCTAAGCTGTAGGTAACAGGCCCCCCAAACTTAGTCTGGCTGTGGACTCTATATCAGTTTGTTCTCTGGCTATAACCCCTCTCAACTGGAGTTTAGGAGTGGTTCTGTCTGTGCAGGGACATGCTGAGAGACACACCTGCTCATATGTCTAGCAGTAGCCATGTGATCTGGCTCTAAGCACACACAACTGCAATCCCAGAGCAAAGCCCATCACCCCAGGACTGAACAAAAGGTTTTCCCTGCCAAACCATGTTGAAAATATTGAAAGTGGTATTTGTTCCTTCAAATAAATAGACACTGATGTAGGAGTTAAGATGGCAGAGTTGTAGGAGGATCCTAGGCTTGTCTCATCTCTTGAACACAGCTACATAAATATCAAATCATTCTGAATACCCAAGAAATCAACCTGAGGACTGACAGAACAAAGTGCACAACTAGAGGGATAAGAGGCCACATTATGGATGGTAGGAGGTATGGAGATGTGATTTGGGGGAGAAATGGATCATGGATGCTGTGGAGGGAAGGGAACCTTAGTTATGCGGAGAGTAGAGAGAAGGAAAGAGAAGAAAAGTTGGAGGGGGAGAAGAAGAGTGTATAGGGGAGTCACACAAGGAAAACACTTCCCCACAGACATGACTGGGGAAACAAGAGGTTCTGATTTTTATACCCAATGGGGCTCAAAGACTGGAGTTTAGAGGCCCACAGCATGGCCAGTATAGAGCCATGAGGGTACTTCAGTGCTCCTGTGGAGGAGAACAGAGGCCTGGGAGCAGATGGAGTGACTTAAGGATCCCCTGCGACATACTGGGAGAGACCATTACCCTTTGTTGGAGCACATCTGGGAGAGATCCCATTGTCTCTCTGGAGATGAAAGAGCTGGAAGTTACCATTATCCTCCCCCACCCCTCAGAGCAGGCTCAGAGACACCTGCTAAGGATGGGTAACCTGGACACCGGCTCTTTGTTTTGCTTTACTCCAAACTCCATGCCCCTGCCTTTTCGTGCAGTTGCCCTTCTGGGGAAAACTAGCCCCAGCATGGCAAGACCCTCCCCCAAAGAACAAATGCAGGTCCCTGCAATACCATGAACTTAAAGTTTGGAGTTTGAAAACTCAACTGGCCTGTTTGGGCTAGAACACAGGTGTACTGAACTGTCAGGCAGGTAGACCGCCCAGACACAGACAGGGGGAAGGCAGCAATCTGAGGGATACCTAGGACACACAAAGGGAGACTGTTCAGTCATCTGGGAGGGCTTCCTGGGCAGCAGCATGTGTTAACTTCCATCTCCTGGGATGATGTCGGGGTCCTGGCACCATTTCTATTTCTCTCCCCTGCCACTCAGCCAAGTGAAATAAGTGCATCAGAGAAAGACTATCATGGATTCACTTTTATGTGGAATATAACAAACAGTGCAGAGGATCATAAGGGAAGGGAGGAAAAACTGGATGGGAAGAAGTCAGAGAAGGAGACAAACCATGAGAAACTTTATGGGAAACAGGGTTGCTGAAGAGGAGGGGGTAGGGGGATGTGGTAACTGGGTGATGGGCATTAAGGAGGGCTCATGATGTGATGAGCAGTGGGTGTTATATGCAACTGATGAATTACTGAACACTACATCTGAAACTAATGATATGCTATGTGTTGGCTAATTGAACTTAAAAAATTGTAAAAGTCCAAATATGTAGAAATTAAACAACATGCTCTCAATCAACTGGTCAAAGAAAAAATCAAAGAGATGGAAAAATACAACTTGAAACAAATGAAATTGGAAGCAAAATATGAAACAAATTTTACTGGGATGCAGCAGAAGCTGAGAAGTTCACAGCAATAATTGCTTACGTTTAAAAAGAAACTCAAATAAACAACCTAACTTTACATATCAAGAAACTAAGAAAAAACTGAGCCCAAAGTTAACAGAAAGAAGGTAAAAAAGATCAGAACAGAAAGAAATGGAGAATAAAAGAACATCAGAACATCAGAAAAGATCAGTTGGCTTTTTTACAAGGTAAACTAAACTAACAAAACATTAGGTGGACTAAGAAGAGAAGACTCAAAAGACTCAAGTAATTGAAACTGGAGAAATTAAAGAGGAGATGTTACAATTGATACCACAGAAATAAAAAGAAACATAGGAGACTACTGTCAGCAATTATATGTCAACATATTGGAATGTAGAAGAAATGGGTATATTCCTAGAAACTTTCAAGCTGCCAAGACCAAATCATGAAGAAATAGAAAATCTGAAGAAATAAATAATGAAGGAGATAGAAAGTTTAATAATAATAATAATAATAAAGCTGAATGCATCATGCTTCTCGATTTCAAAATATATTACAAACTTATAGTAATCAAAATAGCATCTTACTGGCATAAAAACACAAAACAATGGAACAGAATAGTGAGTTTAGAATTAAACCATGCATATATGCTCAATTAGTCTTTCACAATGACACCAAGAACACACAATGGGGAAAGGGTAGTCTCTAATAAACAGTGTGGGGGGAAAGTACATAGCCACATGCCAAAGAATGAAATTGGACCCTGGTCTTACACTGTAAATGAAAATTAACTCACAATGGATTAAATACTTTCATAAATGAAACTGTAAAATTCCTAAATGAAAACATTGTGAAAATCCTCCATGAGACTGATTTTGACAATTATTTTTTGGATATGACACACACAAAACAAAATAAAAATAAATAAGTGGGACTCCAAAAGTAAGAGCTTCTGCATATCAAAGGAATCAACAGAATGAAAAGGCAACATATGGAATGGGAGAAAATATTTGAAGCTATACATGTGATAAATGGTTAATATCAAAAATAGATAGGAAACACAACTCAATAGCAAGATTTTAAATGGGCAAAGGATCTGAATAGATATTTTTCAAAATATACATATAAAAAGGCCATTGATGTGGTACTCAAGATCACCAGTCATCAGTGAAATGCAATTCAAAACCATAGTAAAATATTATCTCATACCTGTTAGGATGGTTGGGCGCTTGGGTAACTCAGTTGGTTAAGCAACTGCCTTTGGCTCAGGTCATGATCCTGGAGTCCCAGAACTGAGTCCGATATCAGGCTCCCAGCTTCATGAGGCGTCTGCTTCTCCATCTGACCTTCTCCCCTCTCATGCTCTCTTTCAAATAAATAAATAAAATCTTAAAAAAAAAAGATAGTGAGTGGTGATAGGAATGTGGAGAAAAGAAAACACTTGTACACTTTTGGGGGAAATGTAATTGGTACCTTTTTTATGTAGATCAGCATATGGTCTTTTAAAAACATTCCAATTCTGGGCATATATCCAAAGGAAATGAATCAGGATCTTGAAAAGATAATTGCATTATTCTGTTTACTGCAGCATTATTCACAAAAGCTAAGATGTAGAAATAACCTAAGCAGTATCTGTTGACAGATAAATGGATAAAAGAAAATACATATACTATATATATTCTATATAATAACATTTATATATAAAACTTATATGTATTTATATATTTATATATAAGTATATGTAATATATATGTATACACAATATTATTATTATTAATATATGTGTATACACACAATATTATTCAGCCTTTACAAAGAAGGAAATCCTGCCATTTGCAATGTTAATGAATCTGGAGGATATTATGCTAAGTGAGATAAGTCAGACAAATACTGTGTGCTCTAACTTATATGTGGAATCTAAAAAAGTAGAACTCACAAAAACTAAGAGAATGGTGATTGCCTGGGGCTGAGAGGTGGGAAAAATGGAGAGGTGTTGGCCAAAGGGTACAAACTTTCAGTTACACAACAAATATAACCTGGGAGTCCAGTGTACAGCATGTTTGGTTAAAGTGAATAATACTGTTTGTATACTTGGAATTTGCTAAGAAAATAGATCTTAAGTGTTCATACAGTACACACAAAAATGGTGAGATTATGAAATAATAGCTTTTTATGTTAATCATTTCACATTTATACATCAGATCTGTACATCTTTAATATATATTTTTTTGTCATTTATACCTCAATAACACTGAGGAGGAATAAAAGCATTTTGAAAACTAAGATTAGATAGTGACATCCTTGACTTAAGAAATCTATCTACCAGAGAGTTCTAAATCAAAGACATACTTAACAGGAAAAAATTTAGAGTGATTTCCTTTAAGATTGGCAACCAGCCAAGGATGACATCTTTAATCACTAACACTTGGGGGCGCCTGGGTGGCTCAGTCAGTTAAGTGACTGCCTTCGGCTGGCTCAGGTCGTGATCCTAGAAACCCAGGATCAAGCCCTGCATCGGGCTCCCTGCTCCACGGGAAGCCTGCTTCTCCCTCTCTCACTCCCCCTGCTTGTGTTCCCTCTCTCGCTATGTTTCTCTCTGTCAAATAAATAAATAAAATCTTTTTAAAAAATCACTAATGTTCAGGAAAACATAAGAGAGATGTGTAAATGGTTTGGGTTCAAGACGGCAACTTAGGAAGACTCTGAACTCACCTCCCTCATGAAACACACCAATTACACTTATTAATAGAGCAATTCCTCCTGAAGAAGAACGGAGGACTGACTAAAAAGCTACTGAACAGAGATAGAGAATAGCAAAAGAACAGCAAGAAAGAGACATGGTAACAAAGGGAATTTCCATCCCCACTTCCTATAATGGCAGTGGGGAGGGATAGTACTGAGGGACTGGGAACAGAGTCCTCTGTCCTTGGCACAGAAAAAGAAGACATGGTTTAAAAGAGCAACTAGCATATAAAATAGAGAACACTAAAACTATGCCAAGTTGTGGAGGAGCTGAGGAAAAGCTCTCTAGAGGTCAGAGGGACTGAAGAATGATATGGTTTGAATTCACACCCCAGCTTAAAAGCCTAGACCAGAGCAGGGTCTAGACACCCTAATGGATGGGTCCAGTTGTCTCAGTGAGTTTGTAATTTCAGAGAACCCAGGGTCCAAAAATCCACACCAGACCTACATGCACTAGGTTAGAAAAAAACCTGTGGTTTAAAAGGGTGGAGGAACTGTGGGAATGCCCTCTTTTCCTTGACCTCAAAAGCCCAGACTGGAGCTGGGTCTGGTCACCATAACCATGACAGGTATGGATTCTATAACTGGAGGGTCCCAATGCCAAAAAGGGCAGTTTCTGATGCTATAACTGGCAGGTCCATCATCACAGGGAACTTGAGACTTCAGCAAGCCCAGGTTCCTGAAAGCCATGGCAGCCCAAGTCACAGTGGGGCACAGAAAAAAAGTCATGGTTTTAAAAGACTAAGTAACTGTGAGGATGTTCTCTCCCTCTCCACTTTAAGAGCCAAGACCTGAGCAGGTTCTAGCTCATGGTAATCTTGTGAACTCAGCTAATCCAGGGTCCACAAGCCCATATACCAGCTTCCCTGTGGTAGTGGACCACAGAAAATAAGCCATGGTTTTGTGGTGCTTTTAAAATTTTACAGTTCTATTTAATTAATTAATTAATTAATTAACTATTTAAAATATGTATTATCTTGTTTTTATTTTTCTCTTTTTTGGTTTGTTTCTTGTTCTTTTTTCTTTTTTCTCTTGTTATTTTCTTTTTAATTTTTATCATTTTTCTTTATTATCTCTGTAATAAGCCACAGTTATTTTTATTTTTAAAGATTTTATTTATTTATTTGACAGAGGAAAAACAGAGCTAGAGAGGGAACACAAGCAGGAGGAGTGAGAGAAGGAGAAACAGGCTTCCAGCTAAGGAGGAAGGACTCCGGGATCATGACCTGAGCTGAAGGCAGACACTTAACAACTGATCCACCCAGGCACCCAATAAACCACAGTTTAAAAGAGTAACTAACACACACAACCACAGTCCCAACCAGTCGGCAAAAGTCACCAACCACATGTCTGGGTAGGGGTCACCATACACATGACTGTGTCTTCAGCTATTGGAGAAGTATCCATTTTGCCTAACTCATAGAAAGAAATGCAGGAAGTCAGTCAAAATGGGTACACAGAGGAATATGCTCCAAGAGGAAGAATAAGAAAGAAAGCCTAGGTAGAATAATTAAATGAAGCAGAGATAAGCAATATCACTGATAAAGCATGTAAAATCATGATTGTAAAGATACTAACTAAACTAACTATACTAACTAAACTGAAGAAAAGAATGGAAGAACTCAGTGAGACCTTCAATAATATGTGAGACCTTCAATATTCACTACAATAAAGTGAAAATATTAAAAAGAAACAAGCAGAGCTGAAGAATACAATAACTGACATAAAAAACACAATAGAAAGGGGGAGGGGCAAGAAGGCAGAAAGCTGGGTGACCTCATTTTGGGGAGTCCCCTGAAGTGAGCTGAATACCTGCAAAAAACACTGCAAGAACTCTGTGAGCACCAATGAAATCAGCCTGAAATGTAATATTTCACACTTTTGGATCTCTGTGGGGGAAGAAGAGCATCGACAAAGAGGTAGAGTGGAGTGGGAGCAATCAGAGGGATATCCAAAGATGAAGGAAGCCTGCAGAGGCAACCCACTGGAAAGCAATACCCCAGCACGAAAGTGCTCTGTGTTTAGGAACAACAGCAGATTACGGTCCCATTAAAAGCAGGCAAATACAGAGAGCCTGAGGGGCAGCCAGGGAAATGGGGATGTAGTGGAGAGAAAGCACTCCCTGGTGCCCTGGGAGGGAACATGGCGGAGCGAAGTGTCTCTCAAACTGTCACTTTTTTTGTCCACCGTCTTTTTCTGCCCCTTGGGCCAGGTGCGCAGCCCCCAGGGGAAGCAATTTTGTAGAATTGAGCATGACCTGCAGGGCCATGGAATCTCAATCCCTCCTGCATGGGGGTGCACCACAGACTCTGAGCAGAAACAAGGTCCCATGACCCAAAATCAGTCACAGTTTCCATGGTGCAGGAGTGAAACGATAAGCGGGGACTTCGGGCACCAATCTGACCATTGGCTGCGGGTGCACCCAGTTGTGAAAGTGGCCAAAGGGGAAAATACAGAGAGAGGCTGTGAGCCCCACACCATCCAGAGAGTTGCTACCTGAGGGCTCTCTCTGGGAAGGAGGTCTGGGCACAGACATCTTGCTCTGGCCTGACTTTCTGAAAAGCTGCAAAAAGCCACAAAAGAATAATCCTCCAGAGAACAAAAGCCTGAAAACCTGGTTTCCATGGAGCCCAACCCCCTAAGAAGGGGGTGGAGAGACTCAGCCCAGGTGAAAGGGACTGAAAAACAGTGCGACAGGCCCCCTCCCCCCCAAAAGGCAAGTCCGAAGAACAAGTGGACACCACCAAAACTGTAAAACCCGGATATCAGGGGAAAGGCAGCATAGTAAGCTCCTGATACTACCCCAAAAGCTGGACACTTTATAGATACAGATTTTCACTTTATTTTCTTTTTTAAACTTTTTCTATTTTTACTTTTATTAATTCTCAAGACTTTTGTTCTTTTAATTTTTAACCCACTTATTACAACATGATACTTAATACAACACTCCATAATAACTTTTAACCTTGAAATTTTTTCAAACACACACGTTTCTGTTGTTGTGCTTTATTGTTTGTTTTTTCTTTTTTTCCTTTCTTCTCTCTTCTTTCCTTTATTCTTTTTTCTTTTAAATATACATATAGTTATAAGCTTCAAGGTAATCCTTCATTCCTATTCAATACTACCCCTATATACAAACCAGTTTTAATTGTCCTATATTTTTAGAAAATGGACTCCTCTAACAATAATAACAAGACAAATCCAGGAGGATCTGAAATACTTTCCTTGCCCACAAGGAGGGTTCACACTGACCTTCCTGCCCTATTCTTCTGTCAGTGTTTCTGTGTAATTGTTTTTGCCTTTGTAATACATAAATACTGGTCTTGGGGGTCATTCAGGTTGGGCTTAGCTTTTTGATCTCTTCAACTTTCTTTTACTCTTGATGGTCTTTTTCATTACTCTGTTGTAGTTTTGTACCATATAAATCCTACCATTGGGGCCCATTCTGGCTGTTTTTTTTTTTTTCTTGCTTCTTTTCTCTTCTTCTCTCTCTTTTTCTCTCTCTTTTTTCTTTCTTCTTCCTTTTTGGTGGTGACTTCTGATGGCTCTGAAACCTTCCAAAGAGCAATTCACCTGGATAATGGTTGATATATTCAACTATACATCCCCTCAACCACACCTCACCAAAATGACTCAGAGGAGGAACAACCAACAGAAGAAAAACCCAGAGACTGCAACCCCTGTCACAGAATTACTGGAAATGAACATAAACAAGATGACAGAAATGGAATTCAGGGCAGCAATCATCCAAGCAATGGCTAAGTTGGAAAAGAACATTAGTGACAAGATAGAAGCTCTAATGACAGAAGTGAAAGCCGAAAGGGCAGAGGTTAGAAAGGCTACTAATGAGATGCAATCTAATTTAAATACGATAACAGCTAGAGTAGGTGAAGCTGAAGATCGTATTAGTAATTTAGACACAGATGGATTAAGAAGGAGGAGCAAGAGAAGTCTTGGAACAAACAGCTAAAATCCCATGAAAATAGAATTAGGGAAATAAATAATGCCATGAAACGCTCCAATATCAGAATTATTGGAATCCCCAAAGGAGTTGAGAGAGAGAGAAGCCTAGAAGTTATAGTTGAACAAATCATGGATGAAAATTTCCCTAATCTGGGGAATAAAACCAGTGTTTGTATCCTAGAGGCAGAGAGGACACCCCCAAGATCACTGAGGTCAGAAAAACCTCCAGGCACATAATTGTGAAATTCATGAATCATAAAATCACAGATATGTCTTAAGGGCAACTAGGGGGAAGCAATGCCTTACGTATAGAGGGAGGACCATCAGAATAACGTCAGACCTATCCACAGAAACCTGCCAAGCCAGAAAAGGCTGGCAAGACATATTCAGGAAATTACATGAAAAAAATATGCAACCAAGGAAAATGAGCCCAGCAAGGCTGACTTTCAAAATGGAAGGAGAAATAAAGAGCTTCCAGGATCACCAAGGTCTAAAAGATTATGCAACCACCAAGAAATATTAAGAGGGGTTCTATAAAAGAGAAACAAACCCAAGAGTGACACAGAACAGAAATTTACAGAGGTAATCTATAGCAATATGAACTTCACAGGCAACATAATGTCAAAACAAACATATCTATCAAGCCTAAGTGCTCCAGTGAAAAGGCACAGGGTTGCAGACTGGATAAAACAATAGGACCTGTCCATATTCTGTTTACAAGAGACACATTTTGAATCTAAAGACACTTCCAGATTGAAAGTGAGGGGATGGAGGACCAACTTTCATGCCAATGGACCTCAAAAGAAAGCCGGGGTAGTGATTCTCATACAAGACAAATTATATTTTAATATAAAGACTGTAGTCAGAGACACAGAAGGACACTGCATTATTCTCAAAGGGTCTATACCCCAAAAGATCTAACAATTGTAAATATTTATGCCCCCAACATGGGATCAGCCAACTACATAAGCCAACTGTTAAGCAAAATAAAGAGTCATATTGATATGAATACATTAACTTTAGGAGATCTTAACACACCACTCTCAGCAATGGACAGATCATCTAAACAGAAAATCAACAAAGAAACAAGAGCTTTGTATGACACTTTACACCAGATAGATCTCATAGATATATTCAGAACATTCCACCCTAAAACAGCAGAATACTCATTCTTCTCGAGCACACATGGAACTTTCTCCAGAATAGACCACATACTAGGTCACAAATCAGGGATCAACTGATACCAGAAGACTGAGATTATTCCCTGCATATTCTCTGACCACAATGCCTTGAAACTGGAACCCAATCACAACAAAAAGTTCAGAAGAAAATCAAACACTTGGGAGCCAAGGACTATCCTGCTCAAGAATGTTTGGATCAACCAGGAAATCAAAGAAAAACTTAAACACTTCATGTAAACCAATGAGAATGAAGATACATTAATCTAAAACCTAGAGGATACACCAAAGACAGTCCTAAGGAGGAAATACATAGCCATCCAAGCCTCACTCAAAAAAATTAAAAAATCCTTAATACACCAACTCTCATTACATCTTAAAGAACTGGAAAATCAACAACAAATTAAACCAAACCCACACATGACAGGAAATAATTAAGATTAGAGCAGAGATCAATGAATAGAAACTAGAGATACAGTAGAACACATCAACAAAGCTAAAAGCTGGTTCTTTGAAAGAATCAATAAGATCGATAAACCATTGGCCAAACTAATCCAAAAGAAAAGGGAGAAGACCCAAATTAATACAATTATGAATGAAAGGGGAGAGATCACGACTAACACCAAGGAAATAGCAACAATAATCAGAAATTACTATCAACACTTATATGCCAATAAGTTTAACAACCTAGAGATATGGATGTATTCCTGGAAACCTATAAACTTCCAAGATTGAAACAGGAAGAAATTGACAATCTGAAGAGACCTATATCTAGTAATGAGATTGATGCAGTGATTAAAAACCTCCCAAAGAACAAGAGCCCAGGACAAGATAGATTCCCTGGAGAATTCTACCAAACATTCAAAGAAGAAATAACACCTATTCTCCTGAAGCTGTTTCAGAAAATAGAAACAGAAGGAAAACTTCCAGACTCTTTCTATGAAGCCAGCATTACTCTAATCCCCAAACCAGAAAAAGACCCCATCAAAAAGGAGAACTTCTGACCAATATCTCTGATGAATATGGATGCCAAGATTCTTTTTTTTTTTAAATATTTTATTTATTTGTTTGACAGAGTGAAACACAGCTGAGAGAGGGAACACAAGCAGGGGGAGAAAAAGAGGGAGAAGCAGGCTTCCCGCGGAGCAGGGAGCCCAATGTGGGACTCGATCCCTGGTCTTCAGGATCATGACCTGAGCTGAAGGCAGTCGCTTAACCAACTGAGCCACCCAAGCGCCCCAGATGCCAAGATTCTTAACAAGATCCTTGCTAACGGGATTCAACAATACATTAAAAAGATGATCCACCATGACCAGGTGGGATTTATCCCAGCGATGCAAGGGTGGTTCAACACTCGCAAATCAATCAATGTGATAGAAAAAATCAATAAGAGAAGAAAGAAGAACCACAGGGTACTCTCAATTGATGCAGAAAAGGCATTTGACAAAATACAACATCCATTCCTGATTAAAACTCTTCAAAATATAGGGATAGAGGGAACATTCCTCAACCTTATAAAATCTATCTATGAAAAACTCACAGCGAATATGATTCTCAATGGGGAAAAACTGACAGCCTTCCCTCTGAGATCAGGAACAAGATAAGGATGCCCACTCTCACCACTATTGTTCAATAGAGTGTTAGAAGTCCTAGCAACAGAAATCAGACAACAGAAAGAAATAAAACACATTCAACTTGGGAAAGAAGAAGTTAAACTCTCTCTCTTTGCAGATGACATGATACTATATGTGGAAAACCCAAAAGACTCTACCCCCAAACTACTAGAACTCATACAACAATTCGGTAAGGTGGCAGGATACAAAATCAATGCACAGAAATCAGCTGTGCTCTTATACACTAATAATGAAAATATAGAATGGGAAATCAGAGAATCAATTCCATTTACTCTAGCACCAAAACCCATAATATACCTAGGAATAAACCTAACCAAAGAAGTTAAGGATCTGTACTCGAGGAACTACAGAACACTCTTGAAAGAAACTGAAGAAGACACAAAAAGATGGAAGACCATTCCATGCTCATGGATCGGAAGAATAAACATTGTTAAAATATCTACACTGCCCAGAGCAATCTATACTTTCAATGTCATTCTGATCAAAATTCCACCAACATTTTTCAAAGCATTCAAATAAACAATCCTAAAATTTATATGGAACCAAAAAAGACCCTGAATCACTAAAGAATTGTTGAAGAAGAAAAACAAAGCTGTGGGTATCATGTTACCTGACTTCAGGCTTTATTACAAAGCTGTGATCACCAAGACAGCATGGTACTGGCATTCAATATTTATGTTTTTTTTTCCTTTTTCTTTTCAATATTCCTTTTAACACTAGCATCCATTTAACTTGATATTCATTACTAACAACATTCCCACATAGAGTATGTCCTTAGAGCTTATAAATATTTCATAGCTCAACTGTAGTTAGTGGTATGCCTTTAAGTTTTGCCAAATATTTACTATGATTTGTAGGTTTACTAAATATTATATAAAGAATAAAGACTTTGTTGTGACCTCTTCAGTGAATTTACTGTTTTAATGTGAAAAAAATAAGGCAAGATATTTTCTAGATTTAAATTACTTTACCTCGAAGTATAAGAAATGTATGAAGACTTTTCTCTTTATAACATCATATAAAATATACTTGCAAAAAATGTGACACTTAAATAAACATGACATTTTCAAAACATGCATTGATCAAATTTCATTTAATTGCTTTTACACCACAGCTGAAGATATTACGGGAACATTAGTGAATGGAAGCAAGCTGGAGCTTCAACATAGAGCTCCTTTCTTAATATCAGCAACCAAAAGGCTTTGCTCTTAGAGTTTCGAATTTGTTCCAGATAGTAAAGAAGAATTCTGAAAATAAACCAAATAATTATAACTTTCATTTAATTTAACCTCTAATTTACACACATAAGAAATTTCTTAAACTTTCAGTTTTATGTGTTTCTTGTTATTAGAGCATATGTTACATTAATTGCATGCCATTTTTCAAAATGGTATCTAGAACTTTTGGTTTTCAAAATCAGTGATCTTTCAATGCTTAAAAGTTGATTTTAGCTGGACATTGGGAAAGATGCACACCTTCAGCTTAGTTAGTCTCCTCTAAGCCCTCTTTTTCATAAGAACTTGGCTCTGTCCTTGGCTTGCTTTTAGCAAGAATACTGTTCAGCTAACTTAGTAGGAATGCTTCTACCCTTAATGTCTCATTTTTCAATTTCATAATGATCTCCTCACTCTGATCATTGGCTATAAATATCCAGCTCTCTTTGCCATATTTGGAGTTGAGTTCAATTTCCCTGCACTCTTGAAGTAGTCCTGAATAAAGTCATCAAAAACTAATGATGTATTCTATGGTGACTAACGTACTATAATACAAAAAATAAAGTTTTCATTATCATCCTAAACAAGTGTCAGAATAATTTTTAACAGCATTGTTAAAAAGGGAAAGTATATGCCTTATCTTTGATGGTATCCAAAAGCTTCCAAAGGCTATAGATCCTACTCACTTTTGCCCTAATTCTGGCCTAATTTGAACTAGTAAGTGTTCTTGGTTGAAACTGACATTATCTACTCAGTATTAAGGGACATCTTGCTACTGTAAAAAAGCACTACATTTTATCCAACAACACTGCTGAAATTCTATTCCTGCCCCTACTTCTCCAGGGGTCTGTTTTTATTTATACCCATCCTTAATCAACAAAAATATTTCCTTTATATTTTTTCTGAATAGCTCATTGCCTTCCTGATTAACTGTTGGATCACTGATAATTTTTGAATAGTGCTATCCAATATAGGAGCCACAAACCACATATGGCTATTTAGATTTAAACTAATTAAAATTAAAGATCTAGATTCTTAGTCACTAGCCACATCTCAATGAGTTCAACATCTGCATATGAGTAATAATTCCCTTATTAGAAAGCACAGGTACAGAACATTTCCATTATCACAGGAAATTCTACTGGGGAGTGCTATGGAGCCAAAGTTGTAATTGACATGAAAGAGGTACTTTGGGAGAATTTTTAAATGGAGCCAATATAAATTGAATTTGTTCATTGGGTTTCCTCTTCCAGTAGCTATAAGATCTGGATTTTTAGAAAATCAATTGCAATTATTTGTATATGGTTTTGAGTATTAGTTGATTTCCCTTGTGTCATCAAATGATAAGCTGCATGTTTCTCAAGTCTGGCAGCATATTTGAATCACCTACTGAGAATCTGGTTTAATTGGTCTAAGGAAGGGAGCAGAGAATTAGTGTTTTCTAAAAGCACCCCAGATGAATTATCTTTTGTAGACAGGTTTGAGAAGCACTCAGTTAGCATATATGTTAGCTCATTTATAAATGATTACATAATTAATATATATAGCACTGCTCTCTGGGTAGTTCATAGGGGCAAACTGAGAAGCTGGAATGGATACAGTTTAAGTAATCCTAGTAATTGCCATTCGTGAGGACAGATTGCTATGTTGAACTAAAATTTATGTTCAAAAAATGATCCTAGAGAGAAACATAAAATTCACCTTGTTCATAATCCAATTATTTGGCAACTTGCAATAACAATTTTATTATTTGTTTCTACATCTATTCTCTCTGAAACCCTCACAAGAGTTGTTAACATGTTTCATCTTTATATTACCTCTGGGATGTTTCACAGTTTCAGAAAATGGATTATCAGTCATTAGTGAAGAATCATTCCATTTATTTTCTCTCGGCTGATACTTCAATTAGGCTCAACTTATGATTTCTATTTACTGTATAAGCTATACATTTTTACTACTGTATAAATTATAAACATTATCTTTAAGTGAGAGATTTTAGAAAATAACCATTATTTCATTAATTTTTCCATTTTATGTTTCTGAAGAAATCTATTTTTTTAATTTTTGACACTAAATAGAACTCTATGTACTTAGATTAATAGCATTTTTCAGTGCTCTAATTTTTGCCAGAGATGTGTGTGTGTGTGTGTGTGTGTGTGTGTGTATGCATTCAAAGTTCAAAGGGATATTAAATAAATGTAAATACTCATGTCAGTGATAATCCAGATTGGATTTAAGACCATGTCATCCAATACTATTACTCTCTCCAGGGCACAGTGAAAATGTGGTTGAAAATAATATTTTAGTGTTATTAACACTGATTGGCAGAATCATGTCTTTAAAATTATTAGCACTGTTATATTTTGTGCCATTACAAATTCTACAAAATATTCTCTAACAGATATCAATCAGGTTACTGTCATGAGGCATTTATGTTTACTTCCTTCCCTTTTTGAAATTTGTTGTGCAGTGTTCAAACATTAACATTTTGAATAGACTGGATATTTTAATAATTTGATGTTTAAAATATAACTTTTTTTAAATTAGGGAAAAGAGAAAGTAATGTAGATATTCAAACTTACCTGCTACCAATTAAGCTCCTCCATGATCTGGGTCTACTTTATTTATCCATGGTATTTCCCACTATTCAATAAGTACCATTGTTTCAAGTTAGTGTTATTTTCATAAAGTTTCCACATTTGCAAATTTCATTGCTATCTCCATGAATTTGCTCATGTTGCTTATCTTGATCAGAACTCATTTTTTCACAAAAATAGGGGTGTGGTAGAGATTTCGGGCAGCAGGATATGGCACTTTAAAGAAAAGATTAAACAAAAATTTAATTTCATTATAGTTGACATAATTTTTATTATATATGAAATATAGAAAATGTTATTATATATGAATAATAGTAACACTGGAAATGGAAATGGAAAAGCAGTACATAAATCATATAAGTACATACATAAATTAACCTGTGTTTCTATAGAAATGATACTGGCACACCCTTATCCTTGAGCAGTATAAATATAGTTACAATGGTTCTCCAAATTAAGTCTATGTGAAAATCAACCAAAAAAACTTGTTAAAACAGATTGTTGGACTTGAACCCTAAAGCTTCTGATTTTGTAGATCTGAGGTAGGGCCTAGTAATTTGTACTTCTAGTAGATTCCTAGTTGATGCTCATGCTGCTAATCTAGAGACCACACTTTGACAAGCGGTGACAAAGAAATTTTAAAATTTTAAATTCACTGGACTGTTTTTTTTTTTGGAATACATATGATATTTATACTTAATATACTTGTGGTTCTTAAAAAAATCAGTTTTAAGTGAGAGGCAGTTTGTGAACTGCAAAAGAAAGGAGTCATAAAATTAGTGTCAGGGGGGAAATAGTGGCAATTCCTTTTAGGCAGAAAACTCATGCTTGAGCTGACAGAAACTAAGACTGGATTCTAAAACAGCTATTTATTTAAATGATGTTTGTTACAACATTGTTAGAGATACAACTGAAAACAACCAAAGTGCCCATTTAACAGAGGCCTAGTTAAATAAACTATGGTATGCTCAAATACAAAGGACTTAAAAAGAGTTAGGGTTGATTTTAACAGAAATAGAAAAAAATTCTAAAATTCATATGGAACTATTAAGGACCCTGAATAGACAAGCAATCTTAAGAAAAACAAAGTGGAGGTATCACATTTCTGGATTTCAATCTATTTACAAGGCATTAGTTATAAAGATTATGGTGCCGGCATAAGAATAAAAATATAGACCAGTGGAACAAAATAGAGAGGCTAGACATAAACACATATGCAATCAAAAACCAAAAACTTTTGATATGGGCACCCAGCATATGCAAGAGAGATGGGTTAATCTTTTCAATAAATGGTACTGGAAAAACTGGAAATCCTAATCTAGACAATGAAATTGCAACCCTGTCTTATACCACTCAACAAAAAATTAACTCAAAATGTATCAAAGATTTAAAGAAAGACCTAAAACTGTAAAACTCCTAGAAGAAAACAAAATTAAAAAGATCCTTGGCATTGATCTTTGCAATGATTTCTTGCAAAATAGACCATAAGTAGACAACAAATAAGTGGGACCACACGAAACTACATAGCTTCTCAACAATAAAGGAAGTAATCAATTGAAAAGGCAATCTACTAGTGGGGAATAAATATTCGTGAGCCATATATCTAATAAGGGGTTAATATCCAAATTATAAAGAAGTCATGTAACTCAGTAGTAAAAAAGCAAATATTACATTAAGAAATGGGCAAAAGAATGGAATAGATATTTTTCCAAAAAAGGCACAGATAAGGGCAATCAGTATTTGAAATTTTCTCAACATCATTCATTATCAGAGAAATGCAAATTGAAAGAAATATGAGATATCACCTTGCATCTATTAGCATGGCCAATAACAAAAAGACAAGAGATAACAAATGTTGGCAAAACTGTGGAGAAAAGGAAACTCTTATACATTGTTGACGGGAGTGAAAATTGGTATGGCCATTATGGAAAACAGTTTGGCAATTTTTTAAGAATAAAACATGGAGCTACCATCTGATTCATCAATCCCATTACTGGGTATATGGCTGAAGGCAATGAAATCTGGATCTTGAAGAGATATCTGTAACCCTATGCTCCTTGCAGCCTTATTCATAAGAGCCAAGATATGGAAATGACCTAAATGTTATTTGACAATTATTTGGATAAAGAGAATGTGATACACACACACAGACACACACACCCAGAGGGGAGTATTATTTTCAGCCATAACAAGGAAGTAAATCTTGCCAATGCCACGACGTGAATAACTCTAAAAGGATTTATGCTAAGTGAAATATGTCAGAGGGAGAAAGATATACAGTGTATAATCTCACTTAGATACGCATCTAAAAAAATCCAAACAAATCAGTATCATTGAAACAGTGACTAGAATTGTGGTTTCCAGGGGCTAATGGGAAGTGGAAATAGGGAGATATCTTTCAAAGGGTACAGAATTTCAGGTGTAAGAAGAATAAGTTCATAGGACCTAATGTACAACTGGTAACTATAGTTAGTAATATGGTATGCTATACTTGAAAGTTGTGGAAAATAAATCTTACATTCAGACTACACTGAAAAAATCATTAACTAGTTGAAGAGATGATGTGTTTTCTTTTCAAAATTTAATTGTTAATTTTTAATGGAGAAAAATTTGATATATATTAGCTTCAGTACAACATAGTGATTTGATATTTCTATACATATTACAAAATGATCACCACAATAAATCTAGTTAACTTCCAACACCATACATATGGTATTTGTCTTTTTCTGACTTATTTCACTTAGTGTTATTCTCTAGCTCCATCCATGTCATTGCAAATGGCAAGATTTTGTTCTTTTTTATGACTACTATTACATGTATGTATTTATGTATGTGTATGTATATATATACATATATGTGTTATATACATATATATTTGTATATGTATATATATTCCACATCTTCCTTATTCATTCACCAGTCAGTGGAAAACTTGGGCTGTTTCCATAATCTGGCTATTGTAAAAAATACTGCTATAAACATATGGGTGCATTTAACCCTTCAAATTAGTATTTTTGTATTGTTTGCATAAATACCTAGTAGTGCAATTGCTGGATTTCAGGGTAGTTTAATTTTTAAGTTTTTGAGGAACCTCCACAGTGGTTTTCCACAGTGGCTATACCAGTTTGCCTTCCTACCAACAGTGCAAGAGGTTCCCCTCTCTCCACATACTTTCTGACACCGTGTTTCCTATGTTATTAATTTTAACCACTCTGACAGATGTGAGGTACTATCTCATTGTAGTTTTGGTTTGTATTTCCCTACAGTCGGTGATACTGAATATCTTTTCATGTGTCTGTTGGCCATCTGGATGTCTTCTTTGAAAAAATGTTTATTCATGCCTTCTGCCCATTTTTTAACTTGATTATTTGTTTTGGGGGGTGCTGAGTTGTGTCAGTTCTTTATATATTTTGGATACTAACCCTTATCTGATATGTCAATTGCAAATATCTTATCCCATTAAATTGGTTGCTTTTTAGTTTTGTTGATTGTTTCCCTTACTGTGCAGAAGATTTTTTATTTTGATCAAGTCAAAATAGTTTATTTTTGTTTTTATTTCCCTTGTCTCAGGAGACATATCTAAAAAGGAAGTTGCTATGGCTAACGTCAAAGAAGTTACTACCTGTGTTCTCTTCTAGGATGTTTATAGTTTCAGGTTGCACATTTAGGACTTTACTCTCTTTTGAATTTATTTATGGTGTAGGGAAGTGGTCCAGTTTCATTCTTTATGCATGCTGCTGTCCAGTTTTCCCAACACTATTTGCTGAAGAAACTATTTTTTCCCCACTGGATATTCTTCCCTGCTTTGTCAAAGATTAATTGACCATAAAGTTGTGGGTTCACTTCTGGGTTTTGTATTGTATTCCATTGATCTATGTATTTATTTTTGTGACAATACCATACTGTTTTGATCATTACAGCTTTGTAATAAAACTTGAAGTCCAGAATTGTGATGTCTCTGGCTGTGCTTTTCTTTTTCAAGTTTGCTTTATCTGTTTGGGGTCTTTTGTGGTTCCATACATATTTTAGGTTTGTTCTAGCTCTGTGAAAAAATGCTGTTGGTATTTTGATAGGGATTGCATTAAGTGTGTAGATAGCTTTGGGTAGAATAGACATTTTAACAATATTTGTTAATCTGGAATGTCTCTCCATTTCTTTGCGTTGTCTTCAATTTATTTCATCCGTGTTCTATAATTTTTAGAGTACAGGTCTTTCTCTTTGGTTCTGTTTATTCCAAGGTGTCTTATTATTTTTGGTGAAATTATAAGTGTGATTCCTTAATTTCTCTTTATGCTTCTTCATTATTGGAATAGAGAAATTCAATGGAATTCTATATGTTATTTTTGGATCCTATGACTTTACTTAATTCCTTTATCAGTCTGAGTGGTTTTTTGCTGGGGTATTTCAGGTTTTTTTATATAGAGTTTCATGTCATCTGCTAATAGTGAGAGTTTGACTTCTTCTTTGCTAACCTGGATGCCTTTCTTTTTGTTGTCTGTTTGCTGAGGCTAAGACTTCCAGTGCTATGTTGAATAAGAGTGGTAGAGAGTAGACATCCCTGCCTGTTCCTGACTGTAGAGGAAAAGGTTCCACTGGATATGTTCCCCATTCACAGTGATATTAGCTGTTGTTAATATATGGCTTTTCTTATGTTGAGGTATGTTCCCTCTAACTACTTTATTTAGAGTTTTTATCATGAATGGATGTTGTATTTTGTCAAATGCCTTTTTTTGGCATCTATTGAAAGGATCATATGGTTCTTATCCTTTCTTTCATTAATGTGATGTATCAAGTTGATTGCTTTGTGGATACTGAACAACCCTTGCAGCCCAGGAATAAATCTCGCTTGATCATGCTGAATGATATTTTTTAATGTACTTTTGGACTCAGTTTGCTAGTATTTTATTGAGAATTTTTGCATCAGTGTTCATCAGGGATATTGGACTATAGTTTTCTTTTTCTTTCTTTCTTTCTTTTTTTAAATTTATTTGACAGTGAGAAACATAGCCAGAGAGGGAACACAAGCAGGGGGAGTGAGAGAGGGAGAAGCAGGCTTCCCGCTGAGCAGGGAGCCCGATGCAGGGCTGCATCCTGGGTCTCCGGGATCATGACCTGAGCCGAAGGCAGTCACTTAACCAACTCAGTCACCCAGGCGCCCCTCCCTTTTTTTTTTTTTTAAAGATTTTATTTATTTACTTGACACAGAGAGAGATCACAAGTAGGAAGAGAGGCAGGCACAGAGAGAGGATGAAGCAGTCTCCCTGCTGAGCAGAGAGCCCAATGGGGGCCTCGATCCCAGGACCCTGAGATCATGACCTGAGCTGAAAGCAGAGGCATTAACCCACTGAGCCACCCAGGGGCCCTAAGTTTTCTTTTTTAGTGCTGTCTTTATCTGGTTTTGATATCAGGGTAACGCTAGTTTCATAGGAGGAATTTGGAAGTTTCTCTTCCTTTTCTATTTTTTTTTTTTTTGGAATAAAAAAGAATAAGTAGTATCTCTTCTTTAAATGTTTGGTGGTAAAATTTGCCTTGAAGCCATCTGGCTTTAGACTTTTATTTTTGGGAGGTTTTGGATTACTGATTCAATTTCTTTGCTGAATTTCAGTCTGTTCAAGTTTTCTGTCTTCCTATTTCAGTTTTGGTAGTTTATATGTTTCTAGAAATTTGTCTATTTCTTCCAGGTCTTCCCATTTGTTGGCCTGTAGTTTTTCATGATATTTTCTTATAATTGTATTTCTGTGGTATTGGTTGTTTTTTTCTATTCTCTCATTTTTTTTTTTATTTTTGGGGGTCTTTTTTCTTTTGATGCATCTGTCTAGTGGCTTATCAATTTTTTTACCTTTTTCAAGGAAACAGCTCCTTGGGGCTCTGGGTAACTCGGTTAAGTGTTTGACTCACAATTTCTGCTCAGATTATAACCTCAGGGTGGTGGGATGGAGCTTAGTGTTGGGTCATCAGTGTGGAGTATGCTTGTTTCTCTATCTCTGCTTCTCTGCCAGCTCCTACCCAGTTTCTTGCTCTCTTAAATAATAAGTAAATAAATAAACAAACAAACAAACAAACAAATAAATAAATAAAATCTTAATTAAAAAAAAAAGAACCAGCTCCTAGTTTCTACTTTTTTTTTAAAAAGTTTCTATATCATTTATTTCTGCCTAATCTTTACTATTCTCTTCCTTCTGCTGGCTTTAGCTTCATTTGTTGTTCTTGTTTATTTCATCCTTTAGGTTTTAGGTTAGTTTGTGTATTTGAGACTTCTTGCTTCTTGAGGTAGGCCTGTACTGCTATAAACTTCCCTCTGGGTTGGCTTTGCTGTATCCCAAAGGTTTTAGACTGCTGTGTTTTCATTTTCATTTGTTTCCATGTATTTCTTTTTTTCAAATTTCTTCTTTGATTTCCTGGTGGACTCATTCATTGTTTTGTAGTATGTTATTTAACTTCCATGTATTTGTGGTCTTTCCAGATTTTTTTCTTGTGGTTGACTTCCAGTTTCATAGCACTGTGGTCAGAAAAGTTTTGTGGTATGATTTCAGTGTTTTTTATTTGTTGAGGCTTGATTTGTGACCTAATATGTGATCTATTTTGGAGACCGTTCCATGTGCAATTGAAAAGAATGTATATTCTGCCGTTTTAGGATGGAATGTTCTGAATATATCTGTTGAGTCCAAGTGGTCCAGTGTGTCAAAGCCACAGTTTCCTTGTTTTTCTATCTGGATGATCTGTTCGTTGATGTAGTGCAGTGTTAGTCCTCTTGTATTGCTGTATTACCATCAATTAGTTCATTTATTTTTGTTATTAACTGTTTGAATATATATTTGAATGCTGTCATGTTGAGTGCCTAAATCTTTACAATTATTATAACTCTTGTTGGATTGTCCCCTTTATGATTATATAGTGTCACTTGTTACAGTTTTTTTTTAAAGTCTATTTTGTCCAATATCAGTATTGCTTTCTTTTGGCATCCATTTGTATGATAGATGTTTCTCCACCCCTTCACTTTCAATCTGCAGGTGTCTTTAGGTCTAAAATAAGTCTCTCATAGGCAACATAAAGATGCATGTTTTTAATCCATTATGACACCCTTTGTCTTTTTATTGGAGCATTTAGTCCATCTACATTTACAGTAATTATTGATAGATATGTATTTATTGCTATTTTATTACTTGCCTTGTCATTGTTTCTGGAGATTTTCTCTATCCTTTCCTGTCCTTGTCATTTGTAGTTTCTCCTTTCCATTCAAAAGAGTCCCCTTAGTATTTCTTGCAGGGCTAGTTTAGTATTCATGAACTCCTTTAGTTTTGTGTGGGAAACTATCTATCCTTCTATTTTGAATGATAGCATTGCTGGATAGAGAATTTTTGGCTGCAGATTTTTCCCATTCAGCATTTTGAATATATCATGTAACTCTTGGGAAGTTTTGGCTGAAAAATCTCTAGCTAGCCTAGTGGGGTGTCCTTGTATGTATGTTACTGGCTTCTTTTATCTTGCTGCTTTTAAAATGTTTTCTTAATCACTATATTTTTGCAAATTTAATTATGATAAGTATTGGTGTTGGCCTGCTTTCATTGATCTTGTTGGGAACCTCTGTCCCTCCTGTATCTGTATGTCTGCTTCCTTCCCCACATTAAAAAAAATTTCAGCTGTGATTTCCTCAAACAAATTTTCTGCCCCCTTTTCTCTTCTTCTTCTGGAACTTCTATAATACAAATGTTATTACATTTTATGGAGTCACTGAGTTCCCTACTTCTGTTCTCATGTTCCATAATTATTCTTTCTTTTGTTCAGCTTCATTATTTTACACTATTTTATCTTTTATATCACTTATTCATTCTACTACTTCAGCCTTGTGTTCATTGCAACCAGGCCATTTCTAATCTCAGTTATTGCATTTTTCATTTTTGATTGATTCTTTTTTTTAAGTCTTATCTTGGAGTAAGGCCCTCTCTAAAGTCTTCCATTCTTTGCTTAAGCCCAGTGAGTATCCTGATAATTGTTGCTTACTTTAAATTCTCCATCAGGTATACTACTTGTATCTTTTTCACTTGGATTTTTGGCCATGGCCTTATTTTGTTCTTTTGTTTGGGATAAATTCTTCTAACTTTATATTTTGCCCAAGTCCTTGCCTTCTCTCTGTGTTAGAAAAGCCAGATATGTCTCCTGCTCTTGAAAATAATGGCCTTATGAGAAATAAATCACTATATTTAGTTCCCAAGGCCTGGCATTTCAGGGGATGTCTCTGGTATGTGTTACATGTTCTCTGCAGTTGGGTTCTGATGGCTCTAACCTTCAGGCTAATTTTCTGCAGAAGCTTTCCTTGCCCACTGTGGACAGTGTTTTGTCCCTGGCCTGAGTGTGGTGAGTTAACTAATAACCACATTGATATTTTATTTTAATTTATTTTTATAGTGTTTATTCTGTGCTTAGATATAAAGGAACACATAGATAAAGATATAAAGGAATACATAGATAAGAATACAGTCACTTTCTTCCATGTTATCCTTATACAGTTCAGAAAAAAATATTTGTTTTTAATCCATATGACATATAGACACATATATATATGAGCACAGAGAAAATGATAAGACAGAAAGATAGTATATGAACAAGTAATGAATCTAGGTATAGAATATATGAAAATTCTTTCTGAATTCCCTTCAATTTCTCTATAAATTTGAATTGATAAAAAAATAAAAAAAATAAAATCCTATTACACAGAAAACTTCTACAATAACAAAAGCAACTAAGAGAAAAATAAGCAGACTATAAATAGGTGATTCATGGAAAAAATTAAAATACCTAATAATATTAAAATATGCTTTGTTCTCATTAAATATAAGTAACCCTCATTGAAGAAAAAATTTTATTATACATTTATTATTTTAATTACTTAAAAATTAGAATAAAATATAAATAACATATAATTTACTATTAAGCCATTTTTAAGTGTATAGTTCAGTGGCATTAAGTGCATTCACACTGTGCAGCCGTCACCACTATTGATGTTCAGAAGTTCTTCATCTTGCAAAACTTAAACTCTACCAATAAATAATTCTCCATTCCGATTCTTCCCAGTTCCTGGCAACCACCATTCTACTTATTGTCTCTATGAATTTGATGATGTGAAGATACTTCATGTAAGTGCAATCATACAGTGTTCATCCTTTTGTGATCGGCTTACTCCACCTAGCATAATGTCTTCCATAGTCATATATGTTTTATGCTATTATAACTGTATCAGATTTTCTTTCCATTTTAAGGCTGAATAATATTCCCTCACATACATAGGCAATATTTTTTTAGTCCAGTCATAACTATTGGACACTTGAATAGCTTCTATCTTTTGGCTATTGTGAATGATACTGCTTTATTTTTTTAGTTTTTTGTTTAAAGATTTTATTTATTTATTTGACAGAGAGAAATACAGCGAGAGAGGGAACACAAGCAAGGGGAGTGAGAGAGGGAGAAACAGGCTTCCCACCAAGCAGGCAGCCGGATATGGGGCTCGATCTCGGGTCTCCGGGATCATGACCTGAGCTGAAGGCAGTCGCTCAACCAACTGAGCCACCCAGGTGCCCTAATGATACTGCTTTAAACAAAGATCTTTTCATGTCCCTGCTTTCATTCTTTTGGGCATATATCTAAATGGGAATTGCTGAATCATATGGTAATGTTTTATTTAATATTTTGAGAACAATCATACTATTTTCCATAGTAGTTGTACCATTTCACATTCCCATGACTAGTACACAAGAATCCCAATTTCTTAACATCTTCACCAATATTTATTTTATTTTCTTTTTTCCTTTTTTGTGTTCATAATAGCCATCCTGGGTGTGACATCTCAATGTTAGTTTTGGTTTTCATTTCCTTAATTAATGGTGATGTTTACCATACTTTCATTGGCCTGTTGGTTATCTGTGTATCTCCTTTAGAGAAATTCTATTAAAGTCCTTTTTTCACTGTTTTATAAATTTTTTTGTTTTCACTGTTGAGTCTTAAGATGAACAATCAGAATAGGTTGTTTATGGTTATTCGGATATATGATTTGCAAATATATTTCTCTCATTCTGTGGATTTCCTACTTTACTACCCTTACCTCTTGATGAATGATTTTAAAATTGTAACAAAATCTGTGTTTGTTTGTTTGTCTGCACCTTTAGTGTCATACCCAAGAAATTATTGTCAAATACAATATCTTTAAGATTTTTCCATACAGGGCGCTTGGGTAGCTCATTCGTTAAGGTCATGATCCTGGAGTGCTGGGATTGAGACCCACATCAGGCTCTCTGCTCGTGGGAAGCCCGTTTTTCCCTCTCTCACTTCCCCTGCTTGTGTTCCCTCTCTAGCTGTGTTTCTCTCTGTCAAATAAATAAAATATTTTTTAAAAAAGATTTTTCCCTACATTTTTACCTAAGACTTTTTTAGTCTAGCACTTAATTTTAGATCTTTTATCTATTTTAAGCTATAAGGTAAGGTATAAGATAGGGATCTCATTTCATTCTTTGGTATGTGGATATCCAGTTTCTCCAGCACCATATGTTTTAACTTCTCCTTTTCCCATTGAAGGTCTTGATATCCCTGTCAAAAGTCATTTGCTCATATATGTGGTGACTTATTTCTTGGTCATTTATTCTATTTCCTTAGTTTGTACGTCTGTCTTTATGCCAGTACCACACTGTTTTGTTTACTGTTGCTTTGTGGTAAGTTTCAAAATAATGAAGTCTGAGTCCTCCAGCTTTGTTCTTTTTCAGGATTATTTTGACTATTCAGGATCCTTTAAGAGTACATATGAATTTCAGCATAGAATTTTTTATTCTTTAAAAAACATTGCTGGTCTGAACACTTACAAACTCAACAGGAGATTGAAGACAAGATTAGCAGCAATTCTATGAACAGAAAAGTGACACTTTCTGGAAGGTAGGACATGTGGAGAAGTGAATCCGAGTTGATATATGGGAAGATAGACTGTGGGGGGAGGAAGCCTCCATCAGTTGGCCACCAGCAAGTGAGAGAGCAGCAGAACACAAAATCAGAACTTTTAGAAGTCAGCTTCATGGAGGGATGTTGTTCCAGTGGCTAGTAGGGGTAGAATCCTCACTGGGACAGTATGGTCTCAGGACCTTTGGGGTCACAGAAACACTGGGGGTTCCTGAGTGTGCCACAGCTCCCACGTATTGGACGGGAAAGCTGTCTTCAAAGATGGACCTGCGGAGTGGGATCTCTGCTCAGGGTTAACATAAACATAATCCCCAGCACAATCAGGCCACTGTTCTTTGAGCATGCACCCCCACAGGTTGGCAGATCTAGGGAGACCCCACCGTTCCTCCACCATGAGCAGTGGCATGAGAGCCCACTGCAGGAACCTGCTGGGTTTGGAGACTCTAAAAGGGGCCATGTGTCAGAGATAGAAAAGCTCAGTCACAGTCTAGGTAATATTGGAGTGTGGCCACAGAACAGGGAGACAGGCATGACTGACTGCTTTTCTCTGAGTGCTCACTGAATAGAGGGGCCCCTCAAGCTCTCAGCTCCTCCAGGACTGGAGATTGGGAAGCTGCCATTTTCATGATCATCCTCCAAAGCTGTAAGAGTTTTCAGGGAACAAAAACTATTGAGAGCAACCTGAGCAGATTACTTAGCCTGGACCCTGTCAAGGGCAGTGCAATTCTATCTCAAGGAAGGACATTTGAGGATCACTGCAAGAGGTCCTTTTCCCAGAAGATCAGCAAGAACATCCAGCCAAGACCAAGTTTACTGACCAATGAGAACTGCAAAACACCAGTGCTAGGGGAAACACATAGACTTCATGAATTTCCCCCCATGATTCTTTAGTCTTTCAAAGTTAATTTTTTTTCAATTTTTGCTATTTTTTCTTTTTCTGATTTTTTTGAATTTTTCTTCTTTCCTATATTAACCAACATCTTATCAATACCTTTTTAAATATATTTTTTTAATTTTCATTTTTATAGTCATATTCTATCCATTCATTATATTTAACCTTATTTTTTGTATACATATAAGATTTTCTTCCTTTAAAACTTTGGAATATAGTTTCTTCTAACAGACCAATATATACCCTAAATATAGTGTATGCCTTTGTCCTATTCTCCAGCCGAATTACATTCTCTCCTTTAAAAAAAAAATCATTTTTCTTTCTTTTTTTCAACCAACTTATCCATTCCTTTTTAAAAATCTTTTTTAATTTTCATCTTTACAGTCACATTCCATCCCTTCATCATGCTTACCCTTATTTTTGTACATATATATATATATATATATTTCTTTTTTTCTTTAAACTTGGGAGGCAGTTTATTCTAACAAACCAAAATATACCCAAGGTCAAATGTGTGGCTCTGTTCTATTCACCAGTCTAATCACATTTTTACCCCCTTTCTTCTCTCTCCAGTTTTGGGTCTCTTCTGATTTAGTTAGTGTATAGTTTTCTGTAGTCATTGTTACCCTTTTAGGATTTTGTTGTCTCATTAATCTATTCTTCTCTGGACAAAATGACAAGGCAAAACAAAAACAAAAAGAAAAACAAAACCCAAAAAACTCACCTCAAAGGAAAGAACAAGATGCAGTACCAACTGCTAAGGACATAATATGGACATTAAGAAGATGTCAGAGCTAGGGTTCAGAATGATGAATATAAAGATGCTAGCTGGTCTTGAAAAAACATAGAAGATAGTAGAGAATCCCTTTCTGGATAAACAAAAGAACTAAAATCTAAACAAATTGAAATAAAAAAGCTATTAATAAGGTGCAATGAAAAATGGAGGCTCTTATTGCTAAGATAAATGAGACAGAAGAGAGAATTAATCATATAGAAAACCAAATGATGGAGAATAAAGAGACTGAGAAAAAGAGAGATACACAACTACTGGATCATGAGGGGGAGAATTCAAGAAATATGTGATACCATAAGATGAAACAATATTAGAATAATAGGGATCCCAGAAGAAGAAAGAGAGAGAGGGGCAGAAGGTATATTAGAGCAAATTATAGCAGAGAACTTCCCTAATTTGATGAAGGAAACAAGCATCAAAATCCAGAAGGCACAGAGACCCCACCCCCCAAGTCAATAAAAATAGGTCAACACCCTGTCATCTAATAGTAAAACTCACAAGTCTTAGAGACAAAGAGAAAGTCCTGAAAGCAGCTTGGGACAAGAGGCAAAAATTCTCATCAAAATACTAGCCAGTAGGATCCAACAGTACATTAAAAGGATTATTCACCATGAGCAAGTGGGGTCTATTCCTGGTCTGCAAGTTTGGCTCAACATCTACAAATCAACCAATGTGGTACAATACATTAATAAAAGAACAGGCAAGAACCATATGATCTTCTAGATGCAGAAAAAGCATTTGACAAAATACAGCATCACTTCTTGATTAAAATGCTCCACAGTGTAGGGATAGAGGGAATACTCCTCAATATCATAAAAACCATCTGTGTAAAACCCACAGAAAATATCATTCTGAATGGTAAAAAAACCTGAGAGCTTTTCCCCTAATGTCACAAACAGGGCAGGGATGTTCACATAGTACTAGAAGTCCTAGCCTCAGCAATCAGACAACAAAAAGAAATAAAAGGCATCTGAATTCGCAAAGAGGAAGTAAAACTCTCACTCTTTGCAGATGATATGATACTTTATGTGGAAAACGCAAAGGACTCCACCCCAAAACTGCCAGAATTAATACAGGAATTCAGTAAAGTGGCAGGATGTAAAATCAATGCACAGAAATCAGTTGCATTTCTATACACTGACAATGAGACAGAAGAAAGAGAAATTAAGTTGATCCCATTTACAATTTCACCCCAAACAATAAGATATGTAGGAATAAATCTAAGCAAAGGCCAAGAATCTGTACTCAGAAAACTACAGAGTACTCAGGAAAGAAATTGAGGAAGACACAAAGAAATGAAAAACCATTCTATGCTCATGGATTGGAAGAACAAATACTGTGAGCAATCTATGCATTTAATGGAATCCCTATCAAAATACCATCAATTTTTCCCAAGAAATGGAACAAATAATCCTAAAATTTATATGGAAATAGAAAAGACCCCAAATAGCCAGAGGAAAGTTGAAAAAGAAAACCAAAGTTGGCAGCATCACAATCCCAGACTTCAAGCTCTATTACAAAGTTATAATCATCAAGACAGTATGGTACTGGCATAAAAACAGACACAAGATCAATGGAACAGAGTAGAGAGCCCATAAATGGACTCTTAACTCTATAGTCAACTAATTTTCAACAAAGAAGGAAAGACAGTCCAATGGAAAAAAGGCAGTCTCTTCAATAAATGGTGTTGGGAAAATTGGGCAGCCATATTCAGAAGAAAGAAACTGGACTATTTAATTACACCACATACAAAAATAGACTCACAATGGATGAAAGACCTCAATGTGAGACAAGTATCCATCAAAATTTTGAGAACAACCTCTTCAAACTCAGCTGCAGGAACTTCTTCCTAGAGACATCACCAAAGGCAAGGGAAGCAAGGGCAAAAATGAACCACTGGGATTTCATCAAGATAAAAAGCCTTTGCACCACAAAGGAAACAGTCAACAAAACCAAAACCAAAAGACAACCGACAGGGAGAATATATTTGCAAATGAGTTATTAGATAAAGGGCTAGTATTCAAAATCTATAAAGAACTTGCCTAACTCAAAACCCAAAGAACAAATAATCCAACCAAGAAATGGGCAGAAGACATGAACAGACATTTCTGCAAAGAAATCATCCAAATAGCCAACAAATACATGAAAAAGTGCTCAACATCGCTCAGCATTAGGGAAATACAAATCAAAACCACAGGGAGCTACTACCTCATACCAGTCAGAATGGCTAAAATTAACCAGTCAGGAAAGGACAGGTGTTGGTGAGGGTGCAGAGAAAGGGGAATCCTCCTACACTATTGGTGGGAATGCAAGCTGGTGCAGCCACTCTGGAAAAGTGTATGGAGGTTCCTCAAAAAGTTGAAAATAGAGCTATCCTATGACCTGGCAATTGCAGTACTGGATATTTACCCCAAAGTTACAAACGTAGTGATCTGAAGCAGCATTTGCACCCCAATATTTACAGCAGCAATGTCCATAAAGCCAATATATGGAAAGAGTCTAGATGCCCATCAACAGATGAATGGATAAAGAAGTTGTGGTGATATATATATATATATCACATATTATGTACACACACACACACACACATATATATATACAAACACACACGATAGAATATTATGCAGCCATCAACCTCCCCCCCCCCAAATCTTGCCCTTTGCAACGACGTGGATGAAACTAGATGGTATTATGGTAAGTGAAATAAATCAATCAGAGAAAGACAATTACCATATGATCTCACTGATATGAGGAATTTGAGAAACAAGACAGAGGATCACAGGGGAGGGGAGGGAAAAAGGAAACAAGATGAAACCAGAGAGGGAAACCATAAGAGACTCTTATTAATCTCAGGAAACTAACTGAGGGTTGCTGGACATGAAGTGGGTGGGAGAAATGGGGTGGCTGGCTGATGGATATTGGGGAGGGTATGTGCTATGGGGAGTCCTGTTAATTGTGTAAGACTGATGAATCACAGAACTATATCCCTGAAACAAATAATACATTATATTTTAATTAAAAAATTTCTGAGATTTTGATAGGTATCACACTGAATCTGTAGATCACTTTGTGTAGTGTTGATATCCTAAAAATATTAAGTGTTTCAATCTATGAAAAGTCTAGTGCTGGCTATAATGCTGGTATATGAGTCTTTTGTGAATTTACTAGCAGGGTTATTAACTATGATTATTTGAAAAGTAATTTGGATTTATATATTAAAATAAAAAACATGGCTACCTTTAATGCAATACATGTTTATATGCTCTATTTTATAGAAATATAATCACCATAATATAGATATATGTACAGTGATATTATTATACCATTGCTTATAGTAGCAAAAAAATACATTGATAAAAATCTAAATGTAATTCAGTAGAAAAATGGTTGAATAAAATATAGCACATTCACATTATAGAATATCATAAAGCAACTTAAAGGTGTGAGATATAAAATAAATCAATATAACCAATTTACCTGTATTGGAGGTGAGTAGTATCCATCCAAATGATTCTATTATGTACAGAACCAGAAAACTCATATATATAAACATGTGTGTGTGCACACACATGCATGTATATATCAAACACGTTTGAAGAAATGTTTAGAAAAATACACTTGAGTCATAACATTGGTTGTCTGGGAAAGGGGGTCCATAGGTATAAGGTGATTGGTAAATAGAAATAATGAAAACACAGTATGTTTTATTTCATTGTCTTTGTATAGTGATGATTTTTTTTTTACCTTCATTTATGGATTTTCTAGTTGTGGAGATAAAAGCAGGCAGAATATTTGTAAATTCAACATGTTTTTTTGAGACAGAATTTATTGGATGCCCTAAAAAACAAAAATAACATTATTAAATTGTCTTAGAAATGCCCCGATTTCAACTTTTAAAAATTTATAATAAATTTTAATCCACTTCTAAAGCACAGCTTCCTTATTAAAAAAAATTAAAAACAGCTTTACAAACACAAATATTTTCTCTCTAGTTTTTCCCTTGCTGGGTATTTGATATTCATAAACAAAACCAGTGAGAGTACAACTCCAGAAAAAGAAATAATAGGAATAGTATATATAAAAAATGCCTGAGAAAGAAAAAATGCTTTCTTTCTTTTCAGTATTGCAGTAAAAAACTACACAACAATTAAATTGATAAATTCTCATATAAAATTTTTATCTTTATATAAAATGTATTTAAGGCGCCTGGGTGGTTCAGTCATTAAGCAACTGCCTTCGGCTCAGGTCATGATCCCAGAGTCCTGGGTTCAAGTCCCACATCAGGCTTCCTGCTCGGTGGGAAGTCTGCTTCTCCCTCTCTCACTCCCCTTGTTTGTGTTCCCTCTCTAGCTGTGTTTTGCTCTGTCAAATAAGTAAATAAAATCTTAAATTTTTTTTTCTATATTACAGTGAAAAATCTAGTGCTCATGGAGCAGACATGTTTAGAAATACTATTATTAAGATACATATTTTGTACACCATTAAAAAGAAACCAATGTAATAAGGAAAATAGTTTCAATATGCTCATTTCAAGAAAAATATGCTAAAATAAAAAGCAGAATTTGGGGCATTTAGATGGTGTTTTCTCAAAGTTACTGGAAAAAATATACTAATTAATGTGTTGAGTTACTACAATATATGTCTTATAGATAAATAAAACATTTTGAATTCTTCCATTTCCTTAGGGTAGGTGTTTGCTTAAGAAATGTTTATGTCATTATTTTTAGATTAAAAGACTTGATGGTTTTATAGGAAACAAAAACATTTATGATAGAAGCATTTCTATTCCATCCAGAAAAGAAGACCACTATTATTCTTCTCTTATTATGGAAAAGAAATTTAGATAGTAGATTATTCAGACTACTTGTTAGTTCTTATTCTCTTCCTATTTTTGTTTCTTTAGGTAGTATTATTGCTTATAATTAACACCCCCATCAAAGAGAAAGCTTTAACTTAGAACAAAAAAAACAAATTGGGGCACCAATTTGGGGTGCCTTAGTTGGTTAAGCATCTACCTTTGGCCTTGGTCATGATCCCAGGATCCTTGGATCAAGCTCCATGTTGAGCTCCCTGCTCAGTAGGGAGTCTGCTTCTCCCTCTCCCCCTGACCCTGCTCCTGCTTTATCTTTCTCTCTCACTCTCTCTCATGCACATGTTCTCTCTCTCCCTAATAAATAAAAATCTTGGGAGAAAAAACCCTAAATTGCAGGTAAACTAGGAGCTAATAAACAGATTATAGGTGGTATGAAGTAGGAGGTGAATCTGACATTGTTTGGCAGTTAGTAGGAAGAAGAGGATAGCTTATCTGAACATAAAGAGCATATTATAATTAATATTTTAATTTTACAGAGACTTATTTGCCCAGCCATGCCTTACTTCAGTTAATAATCAATTTTATTTTATCTCTGAATTACATATCTACCAACTGGGAAAAGGCAACCGATGGGTATAATGTTAAGAGATAAAGATGCAGAGTTAGGGGGCGCCTGAGTGGCTCAATTGGTTGGGCAACTGCCTTTGGCTCGGGTCATGATCCCGGAGACCCGGGATTGAGCCCTACATTGGGCTGCCTGCTCGGCGGGAAGCCTGCTTCTCTCTCTCTCACTCCCCCTGCTTGTGTTCCCTCTCTGGCTGTCTTTCTGTCTGTCAAATAAATAAAATCTTAAAAAAAAAGATGCAGAGTTAGAAAGAAAAACTGCTGATAGTATATATAATTATTTGGGGCTTTAAAAAGTATAATAGACCAAAAAAAATCTACATTTTAAAAAACCTTCAAACTCAGTATCTATAGGAAATATACTAGGGTGATGATTATATAATGCCTCTGGAGCAATGATAAGGAATGAATTCTGTAAATTATTTTCCAGATATTAATGGATTAGATAGCTGGAGAAATAGTAATGAAGGGAAAGAGAAAATATAATGTTAATTTTCCTTCCAATCTACCCTCATGTTGAGTTTCTGTATTTCAGATCCTACTTGGGATTGTATAAAAAGGGAATATATAAATCTAAAACAGAGGATTATAAAAATGGATTTATAATGATGAGCAAGAAGGGAAGGCTGAGTGGAACACCTGAGTGGCTCATTCAGTTAAGCATATGACTTAAGTTATGATCTCAGGGTCCTCAGATTGGGCTCTCCATGGGGCTCCCCACTCAGCAGGGAGTCTACTTGAGATTCTTTCCCTTTGCTCTTCCCCCTGCTCAGTGTGTGTTTTCTTTTTCTGTCTCTCAAATAAATTAAATCTTAAAAGAAAAAAAAAAGGAAAGCAGGTTGTGAAAAAAAGTGGAGCTCCGATTTATTGGAGGTAGGGAAGAAGAGCTATGCCAGGGATACTACTCATTCACTAAGAATGCATACCCGTTAGGTAAGCTTAATCAGTGTTTATTTTCACTTATCTTTTGCTAAACTGGTTATATGACTAAGGCTAATATGATCTGGTTATTTCCACATAATTAAAACTTTACTAATTTAAAAAATCATGTTGTACATTACCTGAAGTTTCTTTATTCAATGAAGGAAGCCGGATGGCTTTATAAATGGTTGACCTCACCCCAAATGTTCTACGATTTAGTTTTGGAGGTTTAATCATATGGGGTGAAGTGTACTTGAAAGAGTTTTCTAGAAATATTTAGAAAATATGTTAGCTATAAGACAGATTACATTTGTAACTAATTTTGATACACAGTAAGTTAGTTGCCAATGAAATTGAAAGTACTAAAAATTTGTGAAATGATTAATTTCATTAATAAAGAAATACACATTAAGTTTTAGAGATCAGAGCTAAGAAAAGTCACAAAGACCAACTATTATAAATTCCATTTCTATGAAATGTCCAGTGTATTATAATTCATAGAGACAAAAACTGGATAAGCAGATTATGTTTTGGAATGTGAAGATTTCTCTTTCACACAACGAAAATGCTCTAAAATCAAACATGATGATGAAAGCACAACTCTGTGAATGTACTAAAAAAACCATTGAATTATATACTGTAAATGAATGAAATTTATGGTATGTGAATTATGTATTGATAAAGCTATTAAAATTGACATCTGACTTTCTATCACAAACAATGGAGGCCAGAAGGCAGTGGAATGACATATTAAAAGTACTGAAAGCAAAAATTCACAACCAAGAATTTAATACCTAGTAAAATGATTCAAAATAATAATAGATAATAGATAAAACAAAAACCTTCCTAGATAAAAAACAACTAAGGCTATTTGTTGTTATATTAGGAAAAGTGTCTTAAAAGAAATATTAAGAGGAGCCTGGGTGGCTCAGTTGGTTAAGCGACTGCCTTCGGCTCAGGTCATGATCCCGGAGACCCGGGATCGAGTCCCACATCGGGCTCCCTGCTCGGCAGGAAGCCTGCTGCTCCCTCTCACTCCCCCTGCTTGTGTTCCCTCTCTGGCTGTGTTTCTCTCTGTCAAATAAATAAAATCTTTAAAAAAAAAAGAAATATTAAAGAAGATACTTCAGGCTGGTACAAAATGACATCAGATAGTAACTCAAATCTGCACGAAGAAATAAAAAACACTTTAAAAGTAATTATCTGAATAACTATAAATGACAACATATTTTTTCTAAACTCTTTTCTTCTATTAACTGATTTAAAAAAGCACTTTCTAAAACTGTATTGCTGGACATGTAATAGAAAACTCAATTTTATTTATATATGAGCTTTGAATAACCCCAAAACTAGATTAGGGTAATAATTCAGCATCAAAAAAGAGTAAAATAGTAATGAATTTAATAGAGGAGCAAGATTTGTAATAAAAGTTACAAAACACCATAGAGGAAAATTAAATCCAATATAAATGAATAAATTCGATGTTCATAAATTAGAACTTATTTATTTGTCTGAAATATGATTGATGTGCCACTGTATTAGTTTTAGTAGACAACTTAATAATTGATATATGTGAGTTCAGGAGTTCCCTCTGTCATCACCTTCTTGAACCAGAACTCTTAGAACACTTATATTTTTAAGATGGCAATTCTTTTCAAATTGATAAATATATTCAATATAATCCTTATCAGTACTTCAGGAACTTTTTTTTCAGGAATTTAGCAACCTGAAACTAAAATTTGTATGGAATACAAAAGACATAGAATAGCCAAAACGATTTATAAAATATAACATTATAGAGGCTTCATTTTTCAACTATACAATTCATTATAAACTTTGTTATCAAAACAGTATGGTGATAGCACAGTGATAGAAAAATAGGTCTCAGGAACAGAACTAAAACTTCAGTAGTAAACTCTTATAATTACAGCGAATTGATTTTCAACTAGTTACCAAGTCAATTCAATGGAAACAGGATTCTCTTTTCACAAATGGTGCTCTGGCGATCAGAGAGACACTTGCAAAAAGATGAAACTGGAACTTTACTTCTCATTTATACAAAAACTAACTCAAAATAAATTACATACCTAAATGTTATAGTGATACTATAAAACTCTTAGAAAAAAAATGGAAAATTTTGAGTACTAGATAGGCAATGCCTCTTTAGATACAAGTTTAAAAGCATGATCCATAAAAAAAAAATTAATATATTGGGCTTCATCACAATTCAAAACTTTTGACTGCCATTAAGAAAGTTAAGATAAGGGTGCCTGGGTGGCTCAGAGGGTTAAGCCTCTGCCTTCAGCTCAGGTCATGATCTCAGGGTCCTGGGATCGAGTCCCACATTGGGCTCTGTGCTCAGCAGGGAGCCTGCTTCCTCCTCTTTCTCTGTCTGCCTCTCTGCCTATTTGTGATATCTCTCTCTGCCAAATAAATAAATAAAATCTTCAAAAAAAAAAAGGAAAATTAAGACAGGCTGTAGACTGAAAGAAAATATTTGCAAATCATGTACAATAAATCACATCCAGAATATATAAAGAACTCTAAAATTTTTAAAAACTTAAAAAAAAACAAAACTAAAAGACAATTTTAAAGACATTTAACCAAAGAAATACACCAATGGCTAATAAACACATGAAAAGATGCCCAAAGTCATTTTTCAGGGAAATGTAGGTAAAAACCACAATGAAATACCATTTCACATGCACCACAATGTCTATAATCCAAAGGACAGATAAGAGCCATATGATGGCAAGGGTGGGAAGAAATAAAAGCCTTCATATCTTTGGTATATGGTAAAATGGCATAGCCACTTTAGGAAACAGTTTGGTCTTTAAAATAATGGTTAAACATAAGTTTACCATACAAAACAGCACTCTACTCTTAGGTATCCACCTAAGAGAAATGAAAATTTATGTCTTCACAAAGACCAACATGGGACTATTCAGAGCAGCATTCTTTATAGTCAAAAAGTGAAATGAACTCAATGTCCATCAACCTATGAACGGATAAAGAGTATGGGCTACAACCATAGAAGAGACTACTATTCAGCAGTAAAAAGGAATGAAATATAATACATATTACTATATGGGTGAACCTCAAAACCATGCTTACTGAAAGAAGTAAGTACCATGCATTTTATGATTCCATTCACATGAAAAGTTGGGAAAAGGTAAATTGGTAGAAACAAAAAGCAGATTATATCAGTGGTTGCCTGGGGCTGGAAGTGGGAAATACCTAACTAAACTATCATTAGGGGTCTTGCATGAATGGTGAAAATGTTCTAAAACTGAATTAAGATGGTCACTGCAGAGCTGGGTAAACTTACTAAAGTCCTTGATTCATACCTTGACTCATATAAGTAAGATGGGCAAATTTTCTGATGTGCAACTTATGCCCCATTGAAGTGTTTTTGAAAAAATTGCTAATCTGTACCTCTGAAGGACAAATTTACCAATTAGAGTATAAAGTTTATGCAGTCGTTTGTGTCTTTAGCCTTATAGTATCCACTCAAAGCACTCCTTTCCAGTTACTTCAAACTGCTCATTTTTCTCTAACTCTGACAGTAAGGTTATGACATTCATTTATTTTAGTTTTTTCCCCCTAGATTTATTGAGATATGTAAGTTTGAGGTGTATAATGTGTTGGTTTGTACACTATTTACATATTTACATATTGCAAAATAATTACCACCACGGCATTAGCTAATTCCTCTTTTTTGTAGTGAGACTATTTAACACTTAATCTTCTAGCAACTTTCAAGCATATAATACAGTATTGTTAATTATAAGAACTTATTCATCTCTTTCTTTCTTTCTTTTTAAAAGAATTTATTTATTTATTTGACAGAGAGAGAGATCACCAGTAGGCAGAGAGGTAGGCAGAGAGAGAGGAGGAAGCAGGCCCCCCCCTGAACAGAGAGCCCAATGTGGGCCTCGATCCCAGGACCCTGAGATCATGACCTAAGCTGAAGGCAGAGGCTTTAACCCACTGAGCTACCCAGGCGCCCTCATATTTTTCTATTCATACTCTTTGACCAACATCTCCCCATTTCCCCAACATATAGCTTCTGGTAACCACCATTCTACTCTCTGTTTCTATGAGTTCAGCTTTTTTTTTTTTTAGATTTCACATATAAGTGAGATCATATTGTATATGTCTTTCTCTGTCTGACTTGTTTTACTTTAGCATAATTCCTTCAAGGCCATCCGTGGCTTTTTTCTTTTTAATTGTGTTATGTTAGTCACCATACAATACTGTGTTGTTGCAAATAGCAAGATTTCCTTCTTTTTTATAGCTGAATAGTATTCCATTATAGATAAAAAGTTCTATTATGTACATTATAATCACATTTTATATACAGATAATATATAATTATATTATAATTTCTAATATTACATATATTATAATAAAACAGTTATTTTGAATTCTTTATAGGGTAACTTTTAGATCTTTGTGTCTTTGGATTTGGTACTGGAAGATTATTGTAATCCTTGGGTGATGTCCTGTTTCCTTGGTGTTTCATATTTATTGGAGTTTTGTGTTGCTGTCTTACATTTGAAGTAGCAGTCACCTCCTCCAGTCTTTACTAACTGCCTTCAGAAAGGAACTGCTTTTCATCAGCCCTGCTAGAAATCCTGAGGCTTTCTGGGACCTTGAATGTATATACCTGCTCTGTACTTATTGCTCCCCCTTGTGGCAGAATTCTTAAGCTTGTATATTTTCTCTGGATCATGCATCATACCAGGTCAAGTGCTGATACCTTCCCTTTTGTTTTCTCTAAGGTGGCACCACAGCCCACGTAATGGTTTTTCTGTGGCCCACAGAACCTGGCTGGCTTTTTGCAAGTGCTCCCTAGATGTCGACCAAAGTTTGCTGTCCCTAGCACTCTCAGAAGCATGCACAGGGAGATGGCTACAGATTTGGGGGAGGTTTGGGTGAGATAAGCCTGTTGGTGGGGGTGTCCACAAGCCAGTTGCTGGATTCCGCAAGTGAGGCTTTCCTGGAAGCTCATGGGTAAGCTTCCTGATGGAGTCCAACCACAGCAGAAGTTACATCCTTTTAATGTTCTCTGAGAATCTTATCTGTTACTCTTCTGATCTACTCTCATCCCACAGTTGTTTAGTACTCTAGATGCTTTGGTGGTGTCCTACATAGCTAGGAAAGCCTGATACTCACTCACCTACTCCCTCTTACCCTGCAAAGGGAGACATCATGGGATGAGAACATCTCACTTGGCCCTAGCTGTACCACCTGTGATGCAAGCAAAGTCAAATTGTTCTTCTTATCCAATACAATGCGTCCAAACTCATTTTTTGTTCCAACAAAGTACTAGAACTTCTTATCTGGAAACCTGGGCTTCCCTCTTGTCTATGGGTGACTGCCCAAGTCATTGTTCTCAAGTGCTCCCTGACTGTGACAAAGAGGGGTTGGAACCATTCATGAGCTACTAAAGTCCACAGCCAAGATAGAGGTTGTCTGCCTTTTGCCCAATCCACAGGTGGGAAAGGGTTTTCCAGGTTCCTTGGTATATAATGCTGGACCCCACAACTTCTACAAAGGCACTTTTACTCATGGATGGCTGCCAAATTTTTGTTGTTGAAAATGGGGGAGAGGGGGAAAACCAAGGGACATCTTATGCAATTGTGATGCTGATATCAACTGTTATATATTTGTAATAGTTCCTTACGTCCCAGTCCATCCTAGGCTCTCCTAACAACCTGGTTCATTTCTTTTTGCGTGCACAGTTTATTGGAAAATTATAGTATAATTAAAATATAATTGAATGATGGAAAAGACAACTGTATATCATTTACTGCTGTGTGCCTCTGTTTGTTGTGCTTTTTCTTTGCCACCTTTCTGTAAGGGACTGGGTACTGTGGGGTCTATCCTTGTATTGCTACTATATTCTGTATGTGTGTGTATGTGTGTGTGTTTTGCAGGACGTCACATCATAGGAGCTGCCTCTGAAAATGATTATAGATCACAAAATTTTGATTTTAATATGAATTTGTGGGGTTGTAGAAAGAGCACATGCATTTTGCTTAGGGGGGTATCAAGAATATTTGTAACTAGAGGGAACATTGTGGTGGATTGGTTTCAATAATGATCTCAGTTGACCACTGGTATTCATATCCTCCCAAACAAATCTGGTCTTTAGTAAATAGAACAAAAGCAAACAGATACAAGAAGAGACTTCAAATGTTTCTACAAGGCTTGTACAACGGGCTTGTTCACATGTTGCTCTTAGAACCTGAGATTATAACATGAAGACTCTTAAGCTAATCAGCTGGATGATGAGAGAGAAGGGGCCAAGTCACCTCTTGTGTCACTTGAAAAGTTCGTTTTGTCTTAGCTTCCAAACCATCCTTCCATAGTTGCTTTGCGAAACTGGATGCAAGACCCTGATAGCTACACTTCTGCTTTGCCAGGTAACTCCAAATTAGGGTTATGCAAATAAGACATGTTAGAGAGAGACTTCAAGTATGGAGGAGAAACGGGGATTTGCTTCCTTCCTTTGGCTACCATTGGGCTTCCTAAGAGCTTTGTGTCTCTTTTCAGTTCCTATGAACATCATCCCAGCAATGTTTTTTGATCCTAGTAGCAGAAGTTCTCTCCATGACATAAATGGTCTGCAGTTTTCTCAACATTTGCAAAACCAGTTTTATTTAAACCTTTACCAGCTGAGACACTAGGAGTGTCCCCTTTTCAGAAGCATGTCTGAGACCCCTCCTGAAAAATCCGAGGTACTAGCACCAGCCAAGCTGCATCTTCTACTCAGAGGTCTTCATCAGCCCCAGTTGTGGCAACTTTTTCCTAACATTCCTCCATGTTATCTCAGAATTCTTTTACACTTTGTTACCTCCTTAACAACTTTATAGTTAGTTTTTACACTTTTGCTCTTTTTTTCAAACAACTAGTGAGGTTTTTATCTCTTGACGAGCCCCAACTATATACCCACATTATCCCAAACAACAGCTAGCCAATTGCCAGACATGTGAGTGAAGCTATTGACCACAATGTGACCAAAGATGCCTAAGTTAGCCAGCCAAAGCCAGTCTACATTGCTAACTCCCAAATCATGAACTCTAAATCCTGAGTTACTGTTTTAACATAAATAGTTTTGGGGGTAGTTATGCAATAAAAGGACACTAACAAATAAGGAAAAAATGTAAAGATTTAGATATGATTTAGTAACTCAGATGGGCATAAATTAATGAAACAAAATACCCACCTGTATGGCTGATGGTTATGCAGAGAAAAGTGTTTTTTTTCTCTACAGTTCCTGGGGAAAATGTTAATTTTAATATCATTTTAGGAAAGCAATCTAGAACTATCTTTCAACAGTAAAAAAATCTTGGGATTCTAAAAAAAAAAAAAAATCCTGGGATTCTCCCAAAGAAATATAAGCATCAATATATAAGAATGCATGTTCATTGGGTACCTGGGTGGCTCAGTGGGTTAAAGCCTCTGCCTTTGGCTCAGGTCATGATCTCAGGGTCCTGGGATCCAGGCCCGCGTTGGGTTTTCTGCTCAGCAGGGAGCCTGCTTCCTCCTCTCTTTCTGCCTGCCTCTTCGCCAACTTGTTATCTCTCAGTCAAATAAATAAATAAAATCTTTTTAAAAAATGTATGTCCATGGACACATTTACCAGTGATGAAAAGCTAAAAATGTCAACCCCCTTTAATAGAAGAATGATTAAATAAATAATTATATACTGTGAAATATTATACTGCTAGTAAAGGTATAAATTAAAGCCATTTAATTTTCAAATTTGCAAGGATTTACCTAAAATATTTATGAATATGAATAAAAAGATGTAAAATGAGTAAAATGAAAATCCATACTAAACAACCACTATAGGTAACTATATACTTATTTTATACATACATACATACATATATATAATTTTTTTTTTTTACCTTGATTGTCAAATGGTGATAAATTGATCACGTTTGTTCGGAATTTACTCATTGTGCTGTTCTTCGGAAGTAAAACTTGTTGGTATGAAAATGTATTTTTGTTTTTAAATAAATTAATTCCTAAAATAAAAATTTTGAAAAATTAGATGGAGAATATTCATACAGTAATCTCCAAACACTATGTACTACTAGTCTTTATTGATATGTTTTTAATGTTTTCTTATCACATTTTATTGAGTGGCTGCTGGTTTACTGCTCTAGTTTGCATAAACTATTTGATCATTTTCTCTTCCTTGTCTTTATTCTGTGTTTATTGATGGCATCTTTTTTTTTTTTTTAAAGATTTTATTTATTCGACAGCGAGAAACACAGCGATAGAGGGAACACAAGCAGGGGGAGTGAGAGAGGGAGAAGCAGGCCCCCCGACGAGCAGGGAGCCCGATGTGGGACTCGATCCCGGGTCTCCGGGATCATGACCTGAGCCGAAGGCAGTCACCCAACCAACTGAGCCACCCAGGCGTCCCATTGATGGCATCTTAATAAACATATCCATCACCTCCAAAATACCTCTTTTTTTCTTTTTAGGTATGTGGTAAGAACAGTTAGCAGAAATGCTCCCCCTCTCAATGATTTTTAAGTACATGAGACTGTATTTTTAACTATAGGCATAATATTGTACAGGGGATCTCTACTTACTCATCTAGTATAACAGTAACTTTATACTAACTGAAAAACTACCCATTTCTTTCTTTCTACCTCCAGCCTCTGGAAGCCACTGTGAGTGGCTTCATTCTCTGCTTCTGTGAGTTTGACTGCTTTTAAATTTATTTTTATTTTAATTTTATTGAAGTATAATTAAAATATACAATATGATTCAACAATTCTATACATTACTGAGTACTCATCATGGTAAGTGTACTTTTAATCCCTTTTATCTCTTTTACATCTCATATAAATGGAGTTATACAGTATTTGTCCGATGACTGGCTTATTTAACTTAGCATGAATGTCTTCCAGCTTCATCCATGTTGTTGCATATGGAAGGGTTTTCTTCTTTTCCAATACTGAATAATATTCTTTCTATGTTTTCCCCACATGTTCATTTCATTTCATCCAGCTTTATTAAGATGCAATTGACGGGGGCACCTGGGTGGCTCAGTTGGTTAAGCCACTGCCTTCGGCTCAGGTCATGATCCCGGAGACCCCGGATCGAGTCCCACATCGGGCTCTCTGCTCGGCAGGAAGCCTGCTTCTCCCTCTCTCACTCCCCCTGCTTGTGTTCCCTCTCTAGCTGTGTTTCTCTCTGTCAAATAAATAAAATCTTTAAAAAAAAAAAGATGCAATTGACGTATAGCATTGCATAAGTTTAAGATGTACAATGTGATGCTTTGATACATGTATGTATTGTGAAAGGATTACAATTCAAAACCTACATCATCTTACATAACTATTTATTTTGTGCTACGAATATTGAAGATCTACTCTCCTAGCAACTTTAAAGTATATAATACAGTATTACTGATTAGAGTTATCACAATGTACATTAAATTCCAGATTTTTTTTTTATCTTCTAACTGTAAGTTTGTACCCTTTGACCAATATATCTCCATTTCCTTCACCCTTCAGGCCCTGATAACCAACATTCTATTCTCTGCTTCCATGAATTTGGCTTTTTTAGATTTCCACATAGGAGTTACAGCATACAAATGTCTCTTTTATTTTATTTATATAAAGACTCCAAGCTCCATCCATGTCATCAAAAATGGCAAGATTTCCTTCTTTTTTATACTGAAAAATATCCCCTTGTATATTTTATACCAAATTTTCTCTATATCTTTATCTGTCCATGGGAATTTGGATTGTTTCCATGTCTTGGCTATTGTGAATAATGCTTCAACAAACATAGAAGTGCAGGTATCACTTTGAAAGAATGATTTCATTTCTTTTGAATATTTACCCAGAAGTGGAATTGGTGGATTACATGGTAGTTCTATTTCTAATTTTTGAAGGAATATCTATGTTGTTTTCTATAATAGTCTCAACAATTTACAATCCTACCAACAATGTACAAGGGTTGCCCTTTCCGCACATCCTCACTAATATTTGTTATCACTTGTCTTCTTGATGATAACCATTCTAACAGTTGTGGGATGTTATTTCATTGTAGTGTTGATCTGCATTTCCTTGATTGGTGATATCAAGCACCTTTCCATTGGCTATCTGTATGTCTTCTTTGAAAAATGTCTATTTATATCCTCTGTCCATTTATTATTATTTTTAAAATATTTTATTTTATTTATTTGACACAGAGAGAGATCACAAGTATCAGAGAGGCAGGCAGAGAGAGAGAGGAGAAAGAAGACTCTCTGCCAAGCAGAGAGCCCGATGTGGGCCTAGATCCCAGGACCCTGAGATCATGACCTGAGCCAAAGGCAGAGGCTTCAACCCACTGAGCCACACAGGCGCCCATCCTCTGTCTATTTATAATTGCATTGTTTAGTTTTGGGATTTCTTTTCCTCTTCCCTCTCCTTCCCTTTCACTTCCCCCCTTCTATTTTTTTTTTTTTTTGCTACTGAGTTGCATGAGTTCATTACATACTTTGGATATTAATTTATTATGATAGATGGTTTGCAAATATTTTCTCCCATTCCATAGGTTGCTCTTTCACTTTGTTGATGGTTTCTTTTGCTAAGCAGAAACTTTTTAGTTTGATGTCCCAACTGTTTTTGCTTTTGTTGCTTGTGCTTTTGATATATGTCCAAAATATTATTGCCAAGATCAATATTAAAAAGTATATTTCCTGTTTTCTTCTTCAGATCTCATATGTCTCTAGTCTATTTCAAATGAATTTTTGTTAACCATAGAAGATATGGGTTCAGTTATATTCTTACATATTGATACCCAATTTTCCAACATCATTTATTGAAGAGACTATTGTTTCACATTAAGTATTCTTGCTACCCTTATCAATGATTAATCGTCTATATATGAGGATTTATCCAGACTCTTGATTCTGTTTCATTGGTATATGGTCTGTTTTTATGTCAGTACTATTCTGTTTTGATTTTTTAGCTTTGCAATATAGTTGAAGACAGGAAGTGTGATGCCTCTAAGTTTATCCTTCTCTCTCAGGATTGCTTTGGCTATTCAGGGTCTTTTGTGGTTCCAAACAAACTTTAAGATAGTTTTTATCTATTTTGGGAAAAGTTTCATTGAAATATTGATAGGTATTGATAGTATCAACACTTTAAAAACGTTAACTTCCAATCTATAAACCTAGGATATAACTCATTTATGATGCTTCAATTTCTTTCATCAAAATGTTATCATTATTAATGATTAGATTGCTACCAACCTTGTTTAAATGTATTCCCAAGTATTCCATTGTTTTGATGTTATTTTGACTGAGACAGTTTTCCTTATTTCTATTTCAGACATTTCACTGTTAATGTATAGGAATGCAACTGATTTCTCTATGTTGATTTTATATCCTTTGATTTTACTGTTTTTGTTTATTACTCCTAACAATTTTATGGTAGATTCTTTAGGATTTTCTCTATATAAGATCATATCATTGGCAAACTTCACTTTTTCTTTCTCAATTTGGATGCCTTTTCTTTTTCTTACTTAATTGTGCTAAGATTTCCAGTACTAAGTTAAATAGGAATGATGAGAATGGGCACCTTTTTTCCTGGTCTTAGATGAAAACCTTTCAGTCTTTCACCTGTTGGTTTGTCATATATGATCTTTATTTTGTTGAGATATGTTCCTTCTATACCAAATTTATTGAGAGTTTTTATCATATAAGATGTTAAACTTTGTCAAATGCCTTTTCTCTATCTATTGAGATGATCATGTGATTTTTACATCATTTTGTTAATATGGTATATCACATATAATGATTTACATTTCTAGATCCATCTTTGCATCTCATGGATAATCCCAATTGGTCACAGGATATTACCATTTTAATATTATGTTGACTTTGTTTTGCTGGAATTTTGTTGAGGATTTTTGTATCAATTTTCATCATGGATATTATTCATTAGGCTTGTAGTTTTCTTTTCTTATAGTGTCCTTATCTGGCTTTGATATCAGAGTAATGTTAACCTTACAAAATGAGCTTGAGAGAATTCTTTCTCTTTAATTTTTGGGAAATGTTTGAGAAGGATTGGCATTAATTATTCTTTAAATTTTTGGTAGAAATTGATGAGTGAAACCATCTAGGTCTGGATTTTTCTTTGATAGGTAGTTTTTGACAAAGGAGTCAACCTTATTATTGGTCTGTTCAGATTTTATATTTCTTTACAATTCAGTTTTTGCAGATGGTATGTTTCTAGGAATTTTTCAGTTTCCACTAGGTTATCCAATTTGTTAGTTTAAAATCACTCCTTATATTTCATAATCTTTGAGTCTCTCTAATATCATTTATAATGTCTACTCTTTCATTTCTGACTTTTGAGTTTTTCTTTTTTCTACTTTAGCCAAAGTTTTGTGAATTTTATTTACTTTTTTAAAAAACCCATTTCTTATCATTGATCTTCTCATTATTTTTCTGGTTTTTATTTCCCCTCTGTTCTTTACTATTTCCTTATTTGTGCTAATTTTGGGCTTATTTTTTTTTTCTTGTATAGTTCTTTGGGGTGAAAAGTTGTTTACTTGATATCTTTCTATTTTTTTTATGTAGATGTTTACCCCATAAACTTACCTTTTAAAATTGCTTTTGCATCATCCTTAAGTTTTGGTGTATTGTGTTTCTATTTTCATTTATCCCGTTATTTTTTCATTTTATATTTTATTTATTCTTTGACCTATTTGTTGTCTGGGAGTGTGCTTTTTAATTTCCATATATTTTTGAATTTCCCAGTTTTTATCCAGTTATTGATCTCTCATCAATACTACTACTGTACTTAGAAAAATATAGTTGGTAAGATTTTAATCTTCTGAGATATCCAAAGACTTGTTTAACTACCTGTCATAAGATCTTTCCTAAAGAATGTTGTGTGTGCATTTGGGAAGGAAAGAGAATATGTATTATGCTTCTGTTATATGGCACACTCTATGTCTGTTAGGTTCATTTGGTCAAAAGTACTGTTCATTATAGACCTTGGATATCAGCCCTTTGTCTGTAGTGTCATTTGCAAATATCCTCTCTCATCCCATGGGTTGCCTCTTTGTTTTGTTGACTGTTTCCTTTGCTGTACAGAGCTTTTTATTTTGATGAAGTCCCAAAAGTTCATTTTCACTTTTCTCCTTTGCCTTTGGAGACATGTCTTGAAAGAAGCTGCTGTGGCCGATATCAAAGAGGTTACATCCAAAAAGAAGATGAACACATCAAAAAATGGGCAGGATACATGAAGAGGCACTTCTCCATAGAAGACATACAAACGGCTAACAGACACATGAAAAAATGTTCAGCGTCACTAGCTATCAGGGAAATTCAAATCAAAGCCACACTGAGATACCACCTTACACCAGTCAGAATGGCCAAAATTAACAAGACAGGAAACAACAAGTATTGGAGAGGCTGCAGAGAAAGGGGAATCCTCTTACACTGTTGGTGGGAATGCAAGTTGGTGCAGCTGCTTTGGAAAACAGTGTGGAGATTCGTTAAAAAACTAAAAATTGAGCTACTCTATGACCCTGCAATTGCACTACTAGGTATTTACCCCAAAGATACATACGTAGTGAAAAGAAGGGCCATATGTACCCCAAGGTTTATTGAAGCAATGGCCACAATCGCCAAACTGTGGAAAGAGCCAAGGTGCCCTTCAACAGATGAATGGATAAAGAAGATGTGGTATATACATACAATGGAGTACTACACCTCCATCAGAAAGGATGAATATCCAACTTTTGTAGCAACATGGACTGGATTGGAAGAGATTATGCTGAGTGAAATAAACCAAGTAGAGAAAGTCAAGTATCACATGGTTTCACTTACTTGCGGTGCAAAAGCGGTAATATAGAAGACAGTAGGAGAAGGAAAGGAAATGGGAAGTAGGGTAATTCGGGGAGAGAAACGAACCATGAGAGACTTTGGACTCAGAAACAAACTGAGGGTCTTGGAGGGAAGTGGGTGAGGGGATGTGAGAGCCTGGTGGTGGGTACTGAGGGCACATATTACATGGAGCATTGGGTGTGGGACATAAACAATGAATCTTGGACCACTGAAAAAATTAAATTTAAAAAATGTATTGTCCAAGTTTAATGTTTTCTTATTGATTTTCTGTCTGAATGATCTATGCCTGGGTGATGCTGAAAGTGAGGTACTAGTAAGAGTCTCCTACTATTATTGTATTGTCTATTTCTCCCTTCCTACTTGTTAGTAGTTGCTTCTTACACTTACATGTCTGATATTGGATGCACAAAAATTTATGATTGTTACATCATGCTGATGAATTCATACCTTCATAAATATATAATTCCTTTTTTTGTCTCTTGTTACTGCTTCTGATTTAAGTCTATTTTGTCTCATATAAATTAGCGAGCTTGCTCTAACTCGGTTTCCACTTACATGGAATATCTATTTTATTCCTTTGCTTTGACCCTATATGTGTCTTTGAGTATTCTCAGCTTCCCCATCAAATATTAGCTAGCCATATATGAATGGGTTTATTTCTTGGATTTCAGTTCTGTTCAACTGGTCTGTGTGTCTATTTTTATGCCAGTACCAACTGTTTTGATTATTAGACCTTTATAGTATAGCTTAAAACACGAAAGTGTGATGTTTCCAGCCTTGTTCTTTTTCAGAATTGCTTTGACTATTAAAGTCTTTATGAGTCTATATGAATTTTAGTTTCTTTTCCTAATTCTGTAAAAAAATGCCATGGCAACTTGATAGGAATTGCATTGTATCTATAGGTGGCTTTGTATAGTATGGATGTTTTGACAATATTAGTTTTTAATTCATGAACATGGGGTATACTTTTCCCATTTGTTTTTTTCTCTTTCAATTTCTTTCATTAATGTTTTATATTTTTTAGTATAGATATATTTTGCCTCCTGGGTTAAATTTATTCCTAAGTATTTAATTTTTGATGCTATTATAAATGGAATTATTTTCTTTATTCCCTTTTCAGATAATTTGTTGTTAACATATAGAAGAGCTACTGATTTTGCATGTTAATTTTGCATCCTGCAACTTTACCGAATTCATTGATCTAACTTTTTTGGGGTGGGTGGAGTTTTTAGCAAAGAGTCTTCCTGCCTGAGTGAAGCAGGAGAACTGACTTCAGAGGTGGCAAGCCTGTGCCCATTTCCCTAACCAAATAGTGCTACTGGCTTTGCTCTGCCAAAGACCAGTTCTGCTGCTGTATTTTCTGTTCAAGTATTTCTGGGATATAGAGTCTCTAGCTATTCTGTTTAGGATTTCTGGTTACACTGGGGCAGGGGCTACACTCAGCAGTGGGCAAGGCTATGGCAGCTTCCCTGCCAAGGCAGAATGGGCAGGCCAGCCTCAAGAAGCCTCCCTGGTGTTCCCAATCAGGCTTTCTGGTTGGAAGAGACTGGGAGCTATAAGCAGCAGTTGGTGGGTCTACAATTTAGTTTCCTTGCCTGAGCAGAATAGGGAAACTGACTCCAAATCCATCAAGGCTTTTTGTGATCTTGACTCCAGCTAACTTGCTCCCCATATTCACTGGTCAAATGGTACCACTGGCTTTGCTCTGCAGATAATCAGCTCTGTCTGCCATAATCTGCTCAACTGGTGTTGGACCATTATTTCTTTACATAGGCTCTGCCTGTCTTCTCTTCTTCTGGGATGATTGTTGTTCCATAGTTCATATAGTCTTTATTATTTTTTTATTTTATCTTGTTTGTATAATTTCAATACTGTCTTCTACTTTAAAAATGTTTTCTTCTGCTGGATCTGCTATCAGCGCTGGAATTTCTATTTGATTCTGCGTTATGAGCTCTATCTCTCTGTTAAACTTCTCATCTTGTTTGTTTCTTCTTTTCTTGTTTTTGTTGATCTGACTTTCCATGTTTTCTTGTAGCTTACTGAGCTTTCTTAAAACAGATATTTTGAATTCTTTATCAGTTAAACTGCAAATCTTCATTTCTTTTGGGCTATTGGAAAATAACATATTTCTTGCATGGTATTACATTTCCTTGTTTTTTTTATGTTCCTTGATGTTCTCTCTGCTTTCATTGCATTAAAAAAAGTAGTCACCTCCTCCAGATTTGCTGACTGGTTTCCAGAGAGAAATCCCTTCTTTCAGCCCTGCTAGGAATTCTGATGTTTTTTCAGACCATTTCTATGGGTATGTCTGCTTCACACTTCTGGCTTTTTTTGACAGCAGAATTCTTAAGCCTTCTTTACATGTTGTAAAGACAGTTTGGTTGCTGAAAGCCTCCTTTTTGTTTTCCTTATGGCAGTTCTGAGTGCTCAAGTTTATGGTTTCTTCTAGGTCAGCTTTCTGAGGGTGTTTATCGTCTGTCAAAGTTCACTCTTATTGCTGTTGAAAGCATGCACAGGGAACCAACCACAAGGTGGATTTTGGGAGGGGAAGGTGAGACACATGGAGTATGGAGTATTGGAGGTGTCCATGGACCAGTTTTAGGGAATCCACAGGTGAAGTGTTTTCAGTAGCTTATGTGTGGGCCTCCTGGGTCCTTTGACACATTTAGCAGTTACTTTATACATTGAGTACTGAGTCTTGGCTGCTGTTTTCTCAACTCCTCTCTGACCTCAGGTCATGCATCTTATAACTCAGTTCTCTGGATTAGACAAGAGAGAAAAGGGTCTTTTTGATAGTATCCTGCATAGCTAGAGAAGCTGGGTACTCACTCACATGCTTTTATTTTTTTCCCATGGGAGAAATCTTGGGGTAAAAGGAGTTCACTTTGCACTGTATGCTGCGCTGAAGAAGGAGTGGTGTAGGTTAAGTCAAACTATTCCTTTTACCCTCTACAGCATATGCAATCTCAGATTTTGTTGTTGTTCCAACAGTGTGCTAGGACTTCCCTGATGGACTCCTAGATTGCCAACAAAATCTCTCCCATCTGTGGGTAATCATCAAATTGGTTTTCTTTTTCACAGGGGTAGATGGTAAAAACAAAACAAAACCCACACAAAACTCTTACAATATTGATGTCATCACTGGAATCCTCCTTCTTTCTTGCCAAATATTTTACAGGAAATGTCACTTACTACTTTTATTACTCTGATATATCTAATTATGTCAAAAATCTTTTTAGAAAGCTTTCTCCCTTCTCATTGAGAAAGTTTCTTCTTTTGTAGCATTTTGATGCAGTAGTATTTTAGTATTTGCAAATGTAGATGTACAAAAGCTCTTCTTCCTCTTCCTAGGTAAATTAAATATGTGCAGCAAAGCCCTCCTTTTTTTTTTTTTTACCTGATATGGATGGTGGAATACAGTTTTTGTCTGTAGGACAGAGTTTTTTATTCTCAGTATCTTCCTTAACTTTGTCATTATCAAAATCCTGTTTTAGTTTGAACCAGAATATTCATTTCTGTACTCTACATTTAGAAGGATGCATTTATAAAGACACCTATGATAATTAAAGCTGTATACATAAACCATTGGTTCCCCCGCACCAATTCAATTAATATTTTTTTCACAAATCCTATTGATTTTAAAAGTAACATGTGCTATTGCAGAACACTTCCATTTAAACAAATAATTATAAGCCTCAAGTTATTTAATCATTAGAGATTAAACTGAAGCCATAGGCTGAGAGGCTTAGTAAGAAATTGTAATTGAGGGATGCCTGGGTGGCTCAGTTGGTTGAGCCACTGCCTTCGGCTCAGGTCATGATCCTGGAGACCCGGGATCGAGTCCCACATCGGGCTGCCTGCTCGGCGGGAAGCCTGCTTCTCCCTCTCTCACTCCCCCTGCTTGTGTTCCCTCTCTGGCTGTGTTTCTCTCTGTCAAATAAATGGAATCTTTAAAAAAAAAAAAAAGAAATTGTAATTGAGAAAATAAAATACTGTTGACATGATTTATTTCAAAAGCCATAATTCTAAGCTAGTCTTTCACATTTGTCAAATATAAGTAAAAACTGGGGAGGACTTTCAAGTCAGTAAAGATGAAACCCTTAATGCATGCTAGGGTAATGGCCTCATACTGTCAAATTTATGTTTATTCTTCATCATATTTTCATGAAAGTATCAAGACTAAATTATTTATATGAAAATCTTTTGGTATATATTGATATTAAAAATTAATATAATTTTGGATGCAGGTGGGACAGACTAGCTACCTCAAATGAACTTTCTAATTAAAATGCTAGATTAAAAAGAATGTATTTTAGGAAGTATTGCTGAGATGGTATACTCAGGAAAACCAAAAGATTTAAAAGCATTTAACTTGCAGATTCCTGCTAAAAATAGGGTCCGTGCATGTGTGTATACATATTTTTGTAAAATTAACTGACCTATAAGAATAATGTGGGAAGTTGGGGAAAATGTAAGAGGTAATTATACAATAAAGGAAAATGAAAAAGAGGTCACAATCAAATATTTTGGAAAACACTTGTATAAAACACCATTTTGTATGGCTGATGATGGCATACGCAAGAACTGAGAAAAAATATGAGATTATAACAGCACAGAATGGAAACCAATAGAATCCTGTATTTTTTATATTAGTGCTACATATTTTCTGAATGCTTAAATATTTCATAAAAAGTAAAATGAAAAAGCATACTACAAAAAGCATTCTAGATAATTTATTACTTATTTTACGTTATTATATCTTTTTACCTTGATTGTCAAAAGATGAAAAACTGATCCTGTTTGTTGAGAATTTATGTGGTGTGAAGTCATTGGTTAAAAAATGGTCTCGATGTTGTGTGGATATATATCTGTCTTTAAATAAATTCACACCTAAAACAAAATTTTAAAAAATTTCATAGAGACATTATATTATTTGCATAATACTCCCCAGTCTCTGTCTATTAGTCCTGATTTCTGCATTTATAATCTTTTCATATTTGAGCGGTCACTTGTCTATCATTCCAGTTTCTATAACCTTTATTTTCTCTCCCTTTTTTTGCTCCATATTCTTAGATAACATCTTCCTTAGTCTTGACATTTAATCAAACCCATTTTATCTTAAATGTGAGTATTAATTCTGTATATGATCTATAGTCTCCTTTCAACTCTTTTCCTTTTAGAAATTTCTCTTAAATATTGTTTAGAGCATTTAATTATAAATTAAAAATTAACAAAAAAGCAAAGATTAAGTAACTAAATTAATTTTGTTTCTTACAGGGCATGGTATTTTAAATTGACTAAAGGTAGATGAAAGTACTTCATCACTGTACCAAAGATTATTACTTAAAATTGAGGAGGACCCCTAATAATGAGGAACACTGAAACAAATAGTAATTCAAAGTACCTAAACAAAAACAGTCGGAAGATTAAAGATAGAAAAATGACTCTATGCAATTTATCAAATTTGTTAATATTAAGACACAAAACAAACTTAGCTGTTTGATTCAAACAATTTCATTTTTACACCACCTTAGTTATATGCCCTTTGAGTAAATAACTTTTATTTGATTCATTTAAAAAATTTTAAACCCAGTTAATTCACATAACTGACTGACACTAACAGTGTTAGTTTCAGGTGTACAATTTGTAATTCAACAATTTCAAAAAACACTCTGCGTTCATCATGACAAATACACTCCTTAATCCCCATTACCTATTTCTCCTGTCCTCCCACCCCACTCCCATCTGGTAATCATTAGTTTGTTCTCTAGAGTTAAGAGTCTGTTACTTGGTTTGTCTCTTTCTCTTTTTTCCCCCGTTGCTCTTTTGTTTTGTTTCTTAAACTCCACATGAGTGAACTCATATGGTGTTTATCTTTTTCTGACTTTTTTTCATTTAGCATTATACTCTCTAGTTCCATCCATGTTGTTGCAAATGGAACTCAAAATGGATTAAAGATGTAAATGTGAGACCTGAAACCATAAAAATCCTAGAAGAGAGCTTAGGAAGTAATGTCTCTGACAAATGAAGCAACATTTTTCTAGATATGTCTCCTGAAGCACAGGAGAGCAAAACAAACTATTGGTACTACAACAAAATGAAAAGCTTCTGCACAGTGAAGGAAACAATCCACAAAATTAAAGGTAAGCTACTAAACAGGAGAATATATTTGATTATTTTTAGCTACATTTTTTGGGGGAATAAAAGTATGATATAATTAAATAAATAAAGCATTCAAAAGCAAAGTTTCAGAAATCTTGCCTTAATGTTAAATTTCACCAAGAACATCAATTTTGTTGCTTGTGTGTAAGGATTCAACTATTTCCAAATTCTAGATTTCAGCATCATTTGTGCAAAAAGTTCATGACTACAGTATTTCTTGCACCTAAGAAAAATATGTTGGGTCACCTAGGTGGTTCAGGTGGTTAAGTGTCTGACTCTTGATTTCAGCTCAGGTCATGATCTCAGGGTTGTGAGATTGAGCCCCCCTCCCCATTGGGCTCTACACTGAGCATGAAGCCTGCTTAAGATTCTCTATCTCCCTCTTCCCCTTCTCCCCACATGTGCGCACATGTGAGTTCACACTCTCCCTTTCTCTCGGAGAAAGAGAGAGAGAGAGAAATGTGTCTTAGCAGTGTTACTGCAGGATTAGAAGCTGTAGTGTTGTCTGCAAATTATATAACACAGCTAGAGAACTACTCTGGTAGAGATGTACATCCACATGCCAACTTAATTATATACAGGGATGTGGTAACCAATGAAATAGCTGTTATAATGCTCTTATAAAACTCATCAAATAGCCTTTTTGCTTTTTCAAATTTAAAGCAACTTTCCTTTCTAAGTAAGAAATAGAAAGTGAGTAGAATAGTAGTAAAAAATATTACACCATGTATATTCTAAGGTCACTAGAACACTGGATTTTATGGCTTACTTTCTAAATATGTTTTAAAACTAATACTATCTAGCTAATATTCTATCAATAGTAAATATTAAGAGTTTAATTATCAGGGGATTCATGAAGATTTTTACCCATGTAATAACATATAATTACTGTTGTCATTAAATATCCATACTTAATTAAATCCCCAAAATGATATAAACCATAAATAATAGACTTAAAAATACTTGTTCTTACCAGGGTGACTTTTAAGTTGTACCTTGATTTCACCAGTTATTTTTTCTCCTCCAGCAGTATATGTCAAGTATTCTACATCAGTCTCTATAGACCAAAAAGAAAAAAGCTCCAAACACTTTATAAGGTAAGCATCAATGTGTGTGTGTGTGTGTGTGTGTGTGTGTGTGTGTGTGTGTGTGTGTAGTACAAACTTAATCAGCATATGTTCTTATGGAAGAAGAGAAAAACACAATGTATGAATTGCACAATAAAAAATTTCATAGAATTTGAAGGGCTCTTAGCAATCAGAGGTTCAGAAAAGTTTAGGGATTTGATCAGGAAAACATACCAAGATGATGACAAAATTCATGCACAAACTAACACCCCATAATTCCTTAACCAGTGCTTTTTCTACACAATGCTGTCTTTTTTTTTTACATTTTTTATTGTTACTAAAATTTTTTTCCAGTGTCTTTTTTTTTAAAGATTTTCACTATTATAGGAGGAACTTTACAAAGATGTTTTTTAATGTAATAATAGCACATAGATTCTATAGTCTTGAAATATCTAAATTTAAACTCAAGAAAAAATAAATAAACCTTAAATAGACTTGAAATAGTTTTGTTCTTACCAGGATGACTCTTTGACTGTGTCTTGATTTCCCTCCTTATTATACCTCTTCCGGTAGCACCTGGGATGGACTCTGTGTCAGCCTCTATAGGAACAAACAGTTTCAAAACACTTTTGTAAGGTAAATGTTAACATATGTGAGTTTGTCTGTCTAGTATCCTTCTAACTAGCATTTCTTATTACAGGAGGAGAATTATAATGAAATGTCTGGGTTGCAGAAGCATAATTAATGCATTATAATCTGAAGAGCTGTTATTAAACTACATAAGCCTCATTATACTGAACTCTAGAGATGTTTAATGATTTGACAAAGGCAACATATCTGGGTAATAACCAAATTGATGCACAGACTGATGCTTTATCTAGGGCTTTCCCCAGAAAACAATAAGACTTTTGCAAATTTAAATAATCTCAGAGTGTTTAACTTAATAATATAACTTCCATGTGCATTTTAAAAACACATTCATATGCTAGGGATATATACCTGGTGAGGCAGGACCTAACAATTTTTTCCCAGGTGAATTTACAAATTATGGCCAGTGGAGTCACAGATTCTGTGAGGCAGAAATTCTTTGACTTGCCCAGGAATATTTTAATGTTCTCCCTTATATTAGGTTATGTCACTTTAAATCAAGTAGGCATTAGTGATAGAAAATAATAACACATAATAGGTGGAAGGAGATAAAGTGCTCTCTCAAGGTCATCTTAGCATGTACACCTTTTAGCTGGGGAAGAGGAAATGGGTAATTTGCAATAATGTGAACATTGGCACTGTGTCCCTTTCCATTTGAGTCTTTACAGGATCTTTAATTTTTTCCAGGATGTAGAAACTACTGTGTAGTTCTAATGACAGAAAAAATGAAAAGAAACTCATATAAAAGAACTTCATATTGCAAAAAAAATAACTAGACTCAGTGACTCTGGCTTACCTACTCGGTGAAGTTTTGTGGGCAATAATGTTTCTAACACAAATATACCTTATGTTAAGTGGGAAACATTGCTTTGATCCAGAGATCACAGACTGGAAGTCTTGCTTTGGAGAAATGACTGAGCCCATGAATTTTAAAGTTTTCACTACCATCATGGCAGCAAAAAAGATAGGCCCCCGTAACCTAAACAGAGGCAGGGACTTGATAGGGCATCATTATTAAAACCAAAGACAAAACGATTGGGAAGAACAGGTTTTAAATAATTAAGTGATGACATTTATGAAAGTAATATGAGCTATAACAACACATAAGTGGAAAACATTAGCAGACATATTTTAGCCCTCTGGTCTTTCTCCAACAGATGTAATTAGAAGAACTGAGTCACATGAATTGAGAAAGTAAGGGATTCTTATATAAGAGGGGGAGGCAATGAGAATGGCCCTTGAGTGTAGATTGGGTTAAACACTAGGAGCGTAAAATGTATGTGTTTAATATATGCTAAGAGCCACAATTTTCCTCCTTCACAATATCCTCCCATTGCTCCAAATCTTTTAAAAAAAATCTTAAATTGCTTGGAGTTCTCAGAGTTTATTTTTTAATATAACATATTATACATATAGTATACAATTTGCCCATTTTAAATGCTTAATTGCCCAGTTGTTATTAATATGTCATAGAAATGTATAAGTCATCACAATTGTAGAATCTACTTATGATTTATACCCATCAAATTCCAGTGAGGTTTAGAAATGTTACATCATATTTTGGATATAGAGTTTTGTATAGTATTCTGAAGTTCTCTCTTTCCACACCTATGTATATAAATTCACTAATTATAATTGTTTCATTATTTATAAAGTTTGTACCCTATAGAGAAACTGAAAGAAGAGCAAATATGTATGGGTGGTGTTTGCTATATTAATCATTTATTTATAACATCTTATTCTCTTTCAGCAATTATTTTAAATCATATTCTCTGCTCTAACTTCTCTGCTCTTGTTGTAGTATTTCAGTACTTCAGTTTTGTTCATTTCTTCTTCTGAAAGTGTAAATCTACTGAGAACTTCTAATGTATTATAAAATTTCAGTTACTGTATTTTTCAACTGCTGTATTTCAATGTTGTTGTTTTCAAAATAATATCTTTCCCATTATAGTTATTCCTGAAGAGTGAAGTCCTTGGACATATCCATAGTCACCTTTGGGTGACAGAATATTTATCAGGGTTGTCGTTGTACCTTTCCTTTATATATCTGTTAAGCTGTCTGCCTCCTTGGTATCACACTAGAATTCAGTGAGTAATGTGTCTATCACTTTTACACTGTTAAATGCAGCAGTATAATCTCTGAATTATATAACACAACTAATGTACTCTGCTACAGCTGAGATGCCATAATATGCCTGGTATTTTCATCACATAGAGGGAAATGGTAACCAATGAATCAACCATCTTAAACTCCTCTTGTGACTGCTATATTCATGAGGTAACCTTTATCCTTTGGCAAATTTGAAAGAATTTTCTCTCCAAGCCAGAAATAAAAAATGAACAGTATAGCATTAGACATACTTTCACCAACCATATTTTAAAGTCACTATAACATTTAATTTTTTATGGTTTAATTTCTAAAAGAATGAGTTCTAAAACTCATAATACCTAACTAAATTTTTATTCCTAGTAAATAACAGAGTATAATAAATTATGAGAATATTCATGAAGATTTTACCTGTGTAACATATAGCTACTCTTGTCATTTAGACCCAATCTTCATTAAACCCCAAAGAAAGTAAACAAACCAGAAATAAAGACTTGCAAAACTTTTGTTCTTACCAGGAAGACTCTTTGATTGTATCTTTATTTCCTCCAGCAATATATGTGTTCCATTAACATCTTTCAAGTGTTCTATATTAGTTTCTATAGAAATAAACATATGAAAATACTTCATAAGGTAGCCTTAATGTGCATGTGTGCAGCACTAATTTAACCAGCCTTGTTATTAATGAATAAGCATTAATCTAAGATATTTGTATTGTAGAATCAGTAAACATTATTATTGGAAAGGAAATTAGCAATCATTAAACCTCCATATATTGAGGCTTAGAGCTGTTAATGATTTGCCCAAGACTCTATATCCAGATAATGATAAAACTGATGCACAAATTCACATCTCATAATCCTTAACCAGTGCTTTTTCCATACAATGTTATGTCTTATGCTAAATTAAAATATCCTTGAGAGTTTATGATAATAATATAACTTTTGAGTTTACATTAAAATCATAATCATACTGTAAGGATATACCTAGTGACGTGGAACATAAAGTTTTTCCCCCCACAAGTTACATTGCAAATCATGGTCTCCATTGCCAAAGAAAATTACCAGGAGGCAGAAATTCTTTGACTAGTCCAAGAATATTTTATGCTGTTTAATGCTATTTAGTTGTTAAAAAGAAAAAGAACAGGTGTAAATGGGAAAGAATAGCAAGACACTTGGTGGATTGAGAAAAATGACAGTGCTTTCCAGGTCTCTTTGGTATGTAGACATTGTACCTTGGGAGGAGGAAATGGTTAAATTTGCAAAAGTACCAGGATTGACATTTGGTCTCTTTTCATTTGAGTTTTTATGTGATTTGAAATTTTTACTTGATTTAAAAATTTCAACTAGATCCCATTATGGGAAAAATATATGAATATGATTAAATGAGAGTTTATACTGAATAAGGAATGGTCACCTAAGATCAACCACTGGCTGTAAAAGTTTTGCGGTCAAGCTGGTTCTAACAGCATATACCTAAATGTGGAAAAATGAAATAGTCACCCAGATGTGGAAGTCTTTCTTTGGAAAAATGGGTGAGTGAATAAATAATAAAGATAGTACTATGAAAGAAGTTGCTGTGGCTGATGTCCAAGAGGTTACTGCCAATGTTCTCCTCTAGGACTTTGATGGATTCCTGTCTCACATTGAGATCTTTCACCCATTTAGAGTTTATATTTGTGTATGGTGTAAGCAAATGTTTGCGTGTCCTTCTATATATAGCTGTCCAATTTTCCCAGCACCATTTCTTGAAGGGACTGTCTTTTCCATTTGGTATTTTTTTCTGCTTTGTTGAAGATTAGTTGACCATAGAGTTGAGGGTCCATATCTGGGCTCTCTGTTCTGTTTCACTGATCTATGTGTCTTTTTTGTGCCAGTACCATGCTGTCTTGGTGATCACAGCTTTGTAATATAGCTCGAAATCAGGAAACATGATTTCTGTGCATTGATTTTTATATCCTGTACATTACTGAATTGCTGTATAAGTTCTAGTAATTTAGGGGTGGAGCCATTTGGCTTTTCCACATAAGATATTATGTCATCTGTGAAGAGAGAGAGTTTGACTTCTTCTTGGCCAATTTGAATACATTTTATTTCTTTTTATTGTCTGATAGCTGTTGCCAGAACTTCTAGTACTATGTTGAACAATAGTGGTGAGAGTGGGCATCCTTGACATGTTCCTGGATTTTAAGGGAAAGGCTCTCAGCTTTTCCCCATTGAGAATGATATTTTCTGTGGGCTTTTTATAGATGGTCCTTATAAAATTGAGGAATGTTCTCTCTATCTTACACTCTGAAGAATTTGACTCAGGAAAGGCTGCTATAGTTTGTCAAATGCTTTTTCTGCATCAGTTAAGAGGACCATATGGCTCTTCTCTTCCCTTTTATTAATGTATTAATCACATTGATTGATTTGTGAATTTTGAACTACCATTGCATCTCAAGGATAAAATGAACTTTTGGGACTTCATCAAGATAAAAAGCTTCTGCACACCAAAGGAAACAGTCAACAAAACAAAGAGGTAACCCACAGAATGGGAGAAGATATTTTCAAATGACACTACAAATAAAGGGCTGATATCAAAGATCTATAAAGAACTTCTCAAACTCAACACCCCAAAAATACATAATCAAGTCAAAAAATGGGCAGAAGACCTGAACAGACACTTCTCCAAAGAAAGCATACAGATGGCTAACAGACACATGAAAAAAATATTCATCATCATTAGCCATCAGGGAAATTCAAATCAATACCACATTGAGATACTACCTTGCACCAATTACAATGGCAAAAATTGGCAAGGCAAGAAGCAACAAATGTTGGAGAGGTTGTGGAGAAAGGGGAACCCTCTTACACTGTTGGTGGGAATGCAAGCTGGTATAGCCACTTTGGAAAACAGTATGGAGGTTCCTCAAGATGTATCCAGAAAATACAGATGTACTGAAAAGAAGAGGCACATGCACCACAATGTTCAGAGCAGCAATGCCCACAATAGTTAAAATTGTGGAAGGAGCCAAGATACCCTTCAACAGATGGATGGATAAAGAAGATGTGGTCCATGTATAATGGAATTTACTTGGCCTTCAGAAAGGATGAATGCCCAACTTTTTCATCAAGATGGATGGAACTAGAAGAGATTATGCTAAGTAAATAAGTCAAGTAGGGAAGTCAATTATCGTGGTTTCACTTATTCATGAAACATAAGGAATAGCATGGAAGACATCAGGAAAAGGAAGGAAAAAATGAAAGTGGGGAAATCAGAGGGAGAGATGAACCATGAGAGACAATGTAATCTGGGAAACAAACTGAGGGTTTTAGAGGGGAGGTGGGTGGTGTAATGGATTAGCCAGGTGATGGCTATTAATAAGGGCATGCATTGCATGGAGCACTGGGTTATATGCAAACAATGAATCATGGAACACTACATCAAAAACTAACAATGTGCTGTATGGTGACTAACATAACATTAAAAAAAATCATACTATGACTTTGGTAATCCAAATGTACCAACACTGCAATCTTTATAAATGTGGTGATCTGCCACAGGTTCTGGGATCGAGCCCTGCATTGGGCTCCCTGTTCAGTGGGAAACCTGCTTCTCCCTCTCTCACAATCCCCCTGCTTATGTTGCCTCTCTAGCCATGTTTCTCTCTGTCAAGTAAATAAATAAAATCTTAAAAAAATAAAAAATATATGAAGAATACATTTTAAAGAAGTCCATCTCATCACAATTTTTCTGCTCTTTTTATTCTAGTTTCCTAAGGGGGAAGGAGAAATTATTTATTTTTTATCTTTCTAATTTTCTAATACGTATTCAGTGCGGTACATTTTCTTCTCAGCACTCCTTTCATTGTTGTGTCGCATTTTGATTAGTATTTTAATTCTCAGTTCACATTTTAAAAATTTATTTTGACACTTCTTTGAACATGACACTTCTTTCTTTTTATTGTTACTTAAATTATTTTTTTCCAGTGTTCCAAGATTCATTCCCCATTCCCCACACCCAGTGCTCCACGCAATAGGTGCCCTCAGTACCCACCACCAGGCTCTCCCATCCCTCCACCCCCCTCCCTCCAAGTCCCTCAGTTTGTTTCTGTGTCCAAAGTCTCTGTTGTTTCATTTCTCTCCCTGGATTACCCTAGTTCCCATTTACTTTCCTTCTCCCACTGTCCTCCAGGTTACCCCTCATGCACCGCAAGTAAGTGAGACCATGTGATACTTGACTTTCTCTACTTGGCTTATTTCACTCAGCATAATCTCTTCCAATCCAGTCCATGTTGCTACAAAAGTTGGATATTCATCCTTTCTGATGGAGGCATAGTACTACATTGTATATATGTACTACATCTTCTTTATCCATTCATCTGTTGATGGGCACCTTGGCTCTTTCCACAGTTTGGCGATTGTGGCCATTGCTGAGATGAACATTGGGGTACATATGATCCTTCTTTTCACTACATCTGTATCTTTGGGGTAAATGCCCAGTAGTGCAATTGCAGGGTCATAGGGTAGCTCTATTTTTAATTTTTTAAGGAATCTGCACACTGTTTTCCAAAGCGGCTGCACCAGTTTACATTCCCACCAACAGTGTAAGAGGGTTCCCCTTTCTCCGCAGCCTCTCCAACACTTGTTTCCTGACTTGTTAATTTTGGCCATTCTGACTGGTGTAAGGTGGTATCTCAGTGTGGTTTTGATTTGAATTTCCCTGATAGCTAGTGATGCTGAACATTTTTTCATGTGTCTGTTAGCCCTTTGTATGTCTTCTATGAAGAAGTGCTTCATGTCTCTTGCCCATTTTTTGATGTTTTCATCTTCTTTTTGGGTGTTGAGTTTGAGTATGAACATGACACTTCTTTGAACATGTATTCTTTCATCTTTAAGTAGATATATGGCTTTTATGATACTGAGATACGATCCCTCTATCCCTACACTGTGGAGGGTTTTTATTAAAAAATAATGCTGTATTTTGTCAAATGCTTTTTCTGCATCTATTGAGAAGATCATATGGTTCTTATCCTTTTATTAATGTGGTGTATCAAGATGATTGATTTTCAGATATTGGACCACCCTTGCAGCCCAGGAAAAAAATCTCTTTTGGCCATGGTGAATAATCCTTTTAATGCCCTATTGAATATGATTAGCTAATATCTTATTGGGAATTTTCCTGTATTTTCTTCTATGAATATTATAATTTTAGGATTTAATATTTCATAATATTCATAGAAGAGAGTTGAGAAGTTGAGAACAACTCAACCATTTGAGTTGTTTTTTTGTATAAATTGGTGATGATTCTTTTGCATAAAGATACCCAGTTTTCCAACACTATTGAAGTAACTATTCTTTTCCCATTGTATATTTTTGTTTTCTTTGTCAAAAATCAGTTGACTATATATGAACATGTTTATTTCTGTTTATTTCAATAACATATTGTTCTGATTACTACATCTTTATTAATATGGTTTGAAATCAGAATATGTGATATTGACAGCTTGCTTATTTCTTTATCTATTTGGAGTCTTTTATGGTTCCATAAAAAATTGTGTAGTTTTTAAAATCTTTCATACAAGTGCCATGGGAATTTTGATAGAAATTGCTTTGAATCTGTAGTTTGCTTTAGGTAATATGGGCATTTTAACATAATTCTCCAATCTCTGAATGTGGAATATCTTTCCATTTATTTGTGTCTTGTTCAATTTATTCCATCCAAGTTATAGTGAAATTTCAGTGTGGAGATCTTTCATCACTTTGGTTAAATTTATTTCTAAGTATTTCATTTTTTATGTTACTAAATATGAGATTGTTTCCTTAATTTCTTTTAGGGGGGCATCTGGGTGGCTCAGTTGGTTAAGTGTCCAACTCTTGATAGTCCAAGTCTTGATATTAAGGTTGTGAGTTCAAGGACCACATTGGACTCCATATTGGATGTGGAGCTTATTTTAAAAAATTAAAAAATAAAAACTTATTTTTGTTATTGTTAGTTGGTTTACAAAAATGTAACTGATTTTTGTATGTTGATTTCATATCGTCCAACTTTCTTGAATTTATGGATTTTGGTAAGAGTATTTAGGGTTTCTATATACAAAACATCATTTCATCTGTAAATAGACAATTTCACTTACTTTTTGTTCTGGATGCCTTTTACTTCTTTTTCTTACCTAATTGTTCTGGATAGGATTTCCAGTACTATATTGCTATAGTGTATGATCCTTTCAATGTGTTGTTGAATTAGTTTCCTAATATTTTGTTGAGTATTTTGCATCTATATTCATCAGGGATATTGACCTGCCATTTTCATTTCTTGTAGTGTTGTTCCCTGAATTTGGGATGAGGTATTCTGGTCTTATAAAATGAGATTGGAAGTGTTCCCTCCCCTTCAATTTGGGAAAATTTTGAGTATTAGGATATATAAATATGTGTATATATATTTTAATGTACAATTCAGATATATATTGTGTATTATATATTAGAATATACATTATATTGTAGTATATAAATATATGAATGCATCAAATTTATATATGTATATATTTATATAAATTTATAAAATTATATAATTGTATATAAATATGTAATTATATATCATATACATTATACATGTATGAATAATTATATATTATATATAAATATATTCTAATATATATATTAGAATAAACCATTGAAGCCATCTGGTCCTGGGCATTTCTCTGGAGATTATTGATTACTTATTCAATTTCCTCACATATTATATCTATGTTCAGATTTCGTGTTTCTTCATGACTCAGTCATGTCAGGCTATATATTTCTTGAGATTTATCAATTTTTCTCAGTTATCAATTTTGTTGGCATACAAATGTTCACAGTAATCTCTTGGGATGATTTTTGCGCATTTCTGTGGTATGTTGTAATGTCTCCTCTTTTATTTACGATTTTATTGGAGTCTTCTTTTTCTTAGAATAGTTGAAAGTTTTCACTTTCTGCATCTTTTCAAACAACCAAGCTTAATTTTGTTAATCTTTTGTATTGTTTTTCCAGTCTGTACTTTATCTGTTTTCTGATCTTTGTTCTTCCCTTCTAATAATTTTAGGTTTCATTGTTCTCCCCTCACCATGTTGTGGAGTTGTAATCACAGTGTTTAATTGAGACCCATCTTTCTTATATGTAGGCATTTATTGCTTTAAACTTCCCTTCAAGAACTACTTTTCCTCTGACCCTCAAGTCTTTTATGTTGTGTTTCCTTTTTTTGGTTGTCGCAAGATGCTTTTTATTTTCCTGTTGATTTCTTCTTTTTCTTCTTCTCCCCCCAACTCCTCCTTCTTTTTCATCTCTTCATCCTCCTCCTTCTTTTTCTCTTACAGGCCTAGTCCCATATCATGTTAAAATGTGTGTTTAGTTTAGTTTCAATGAGTTAAGAATTCAGTTATAAGCAGATGCTTGAACAGAAAAGTTTAGAAACATTCATATGTTAAACAAAGGAGACATTACTTCCAAAAGATTTGCACACACTGTAATTTCAATGAGTTAAGCATATCTTTATTCCCAGATGCTTATTTTTTTAGGACTATGCTGTTTAATTTCCAAATATTTGTGACTTTCTCAGGTTTCATCTTGTTATTGATTTCTACTTGCATATCATTATAGTCAGAAAACATTCTTGAAATGATTTAAATATTCTTAGACTTGTTAAGATTTGTTTTCTGGGATAATATGTGCTCTACCCTAGAAAATATTCCATGTATGCTTGAGAAGAATGTGTATTCTGCTACTATGTAAGAATGGCATGTTCTGTATAGGCTCATTGGCTTATTTGGTTTAAAATATAGTTCAACACCAGTGTTTCCTTATTGATTTTTTTCTGTCTGAATGATCTATTCATTATTGATTGTAGAGTACTGAAGTCTCCTGGTATTGTATTGTTGTCTATTTCTCCCTTCAATTCTATTAAAATTTGCTTTGTATATTTAGGAGCTCCCATGTGGGGTGAATAGACATTTAAAATTGTTACATCTTCTTCACCACCATATGCATATACAAGTACTACATTTTTAATCTCTCCTCCCACATTTTATCTTATATCCCAATTTATACTTTAATATTTATCTATAACATATCACTGCAGTCATAGTTATTTTAACAGTTTTGTCTTAATCTTTATAATAGAGGTAAAGGGATTTACATACCACCATTATATTATTTTAAAATGGACTATATATTTACTTTTACCAATGAGTGTTATGTTTTTATGCTTTCATTATGTTACTAATTAGCATCCTTTTGTGTCATCTTAAAGAACACTTTTAGTTCTTGTCAATTGGATTGAATTCTGATAAATTTAACTCCTTTAGTTTTTTCTTTTCTTTTCTTCCTTTTTTGTTTTTGGCCTAGGAAAATTTTAATCTCTCAATTCTGAAGGACAAATTTACTGAATAAAAAATTCTTGGTTGGCAGCCCCTCCCCTTACACCTCGCTTTTAACAATTTGAGTATATCATCCAATTCCCTCCTAGATTATAAGGTTTCTGCTTGCAGAAATCCACTCATAGACTTATGAGATTCCCTTGAGTATAAGTCACTTTTGCTGCTTTCAATATTTTCTTTAAGTTTTGAGAATTTAATTATATGTTGCAATGTGGGTCTCTTTGTATTCATTTTATTTGGTATTGTGTGTGCCCCTTGTAACTGGTTGTTTATTTCCACAGATTTGGGAATTTTTTTAGATATTGTGAGAGTAAGTTCCGCCACTTTCTCATTCTCCTCTCTTTTTGTGACCTCCATAATGCATATATTGTTTCACTTTTTGATGACCCATTGTTCCTGAAGACATCTTTAGTCCTTTTCATCTTTTGTTTTCCTTTTTGCTCCTCTGATTAGATAATTTCCAATGAATTGACTTTGAGTTTACTGATCTTTTCTTCTGCTTCACTTACTCTATTAGGTAGTTCTATTGATTTTTTTCAAGTCAGTTATTTTATTCTTCAGCTTTATGATTTCTGTTTGGTACTCTTCTATCTCTGTTGAAATTCCTACTTTTTTCATCCATTACTCTTCTGACATCAGTAAGCATCTTTATAACCTTTATTTTTAAATTTTCTGTTGAGTAAATCTCTTGTCTCTGTTTCCATAGGGTCAGTTTCTGATTTGTCTTATTCTTTTGTTCAGAACATATTTCCATTTCTTTAGTGTAACTCTCTGTATTGTTTTGTGCAATAGATAAAAGAGCCATCTCTCCCAGTGATGACAGTGTGGCCTCATGTAAGAGATGAACCTAGCCAATCAGCTTAGCCTAATCTGTTTGCCTCTCAAATATCTGTGCTTGTTTAAACTGCTGTCTTTTTTCTTAGTAGCTCCCAGGAGATTCGGGTGTGCCATGACCAGTCAGCAGCCCAAAGACATTTGAAATGTCCATACACTCAACCATGCATCATGGATTACCACTAATTGTCCTTTTAGCTCATCAATGTAGGCTAAGTGATAGCCTAATCATCAGGCTGAAGACAGAAAAGTGGAGTGTTAGAGAAGTAGTCTATCTCCTAGCAAGGAGAAACTTGGAGTTGGGTGTTTTTGTCCACTCATCCTGTGATGACTTGGAGGGGATAGTCATTGAGAGTGATTATTATACCTGAATTAATATCTACTATATTTGTTACTTATTTTTCCTTCTTTCCATTTCCTCTCTTCTCTTGTCAATGCTGTAAATATGAGTTGAGTGTCTCTTTCCTTCTTTTCTGATATTCACTCTAGGTACCTGATAGGGCTCCTGGAGGAAAATTTCATAAAAGTGTGGGGTATTATATAAGGCTTTGTCCTGGAACATTTTATCTCTCAGTCTAGTTCCTGTTTAGTCTCCAGCAATTATTTAATGATACTTTAAGTTTTCTTACTAGTTGCTGGATCCAGTTTTGAGTTTTGTTTTCAGTAAGATGAGATTCTCACTATTCACTTATTTGTATAGTTTGGGAGTCATGGTTTGCCCTATAACTTCAGTTCTCTGATGATGCTAAGGGTTGTTAAAGTTCAGGTTTTGACTATGGGAGTGAAGACTTCCAAGTTCTTTCTGACTGGAAAGCAGAAGCCTCACATATGTTTTAAAAAAACAAATTTTCCTAGAAAGTGCATTTGTTTTGATACTAATGTAAATTGCATAACTCTAAAAAATGTTGATTTTCTAATTTTGTTCTTAGTATACAGATATAAAATTGGCTTTTGTATAGTTTTATCTTATATCCAGTAATCTTGAAAAATAAAATTTATAACTTTAAGAGTTTATGTGTAGACTACAGATTCTTTTAGTTGCAATAACTGCACAGTCATATTGTCTGCAACTGAGAGTTTTATCTCTCCTTTTGCATTTTTACAACTTTTCTTCTTACTTTATTATAACAGCTAGACTAACCAGGACAATAATGAGTAGAAATAGTGATGATACACACTTATATCTCATTCACAATATAGAAGGGAAATAATTTACTATTAAGTTGCTGAAGGTCTTTTGTATTTTTTTAAAGATACAAATTACAAATAAAGAAGTTGTAATCATTTATTGAGATTATGATTTTTTAAATTATTTGATTAATGAGGTAAAGTTCTGTAGTGGTTTTTATTCCTGTAAAATTGGTATTAACATCCCCACTTTCTATTCAGATTTTAGTGATTTGAGTCTTCTTTCTTTTTAGCCCATCAATCTAAATTTTCTCAATTTTATTGATCTAATGAATCCTCTGTGGACAGCATATATTTGGATAATATTTTTGATCCATTCTACCAGTCTCTGTCTTTTGTTTGGAGAATTTAATCCACTTACATTTATTACTGATAAGAACATTTTTTTTGCTGTCATTTGTAACTTGGTCTTTTGTTCCCCATTTCCTCTGATCCTGACTCCTTTCATGTTCAGTTGATTTTTTTTAAGGGACTATATATTTTGTTTCCTTTTTAAATTTACTTTGTATATATTCTATGGATATTTTCTTTTTAGTTACCAAGGGGATTATGTATAACTTCTTAAAATTATAACAATCTAATTTAAATTGATACCAAACTTAACTCCAGTCATATCCATAAACTACTCCTATACAGCTCCACCTTCTTTTTCATATTGTCAGAAACCACATTTTTATTCACTGTATGCTCAATGGCATAGAGTTAGCATTACTTGGATAATTTGTATACATTTTCTTTACAATATTATATAAAATAAAAGGTGGAGTTATAAACCACAATTGCAGCAATGCTGGCTTTTATATTTGGCATTTCTTCATATAGCTTAAAGTTACTTTATAAAATCCTATCACTTTGACCTGAGAGATTCCCTTTAGAGTTTCCTATAGGGCAGGTCTAGTAGCAAAGCTTTGAATGCCAGGAGATCTTTTATTCTTTGTAGTTTGGTTTTGTGCTGGAGCACTCTTTCACACTTCCACCAAATTTTCTTACTATTTTGAAGATTTTTTTTTCTAATGTAGCATTCTCTTAGTTACCATAAACATTTGATTGTTTCCCACTGCTCTGACAAAGTTGAATTTGACAATTTTGGGGGTTTTGCTTGTTTCTTTGTTTTTTGTTTTTAACATTTCTTCTGAAGATCAAGAACTTGGGACCTCCTAGACTATTTTGCTGCCTTATGGTGGTTGTTTGGAAACTGTCTCAGAATTTTTGGTTTATATTTTATTGCAAAGTACTTAGTCAACTGGCCCACCAGCTTTACACATGTTCTAATTTCTTACATATTTTTCTCACCATTAGAAACTTCCCAACCTAAGAAGATCAAAAAGCAGCCATATTGTCTATCTTGTGAAATCTCCATTTAAAAATTCCATCTTTTTATAAGAAAAAGCAATATAAGAAATTAAAATTATGTTCTCTAAGAAACTGATCATAGAACATCTGATTTGTTATGAAATTTTACAATATAGGGTGAATCTTATGTATTTTTTGTTTTATAAACAGTAAAGGGAAACTACTATGCATTATCTAATGAATCCTTGTTTGATGGATTAATGAACACATAAAACATCCACTTAGTTTAAAGATAAATATCAATTGATTGATTAGAATAAAATTATTCTTGAGAAAAGTTGTCTTAACTTTGAATTTCTTATATTTTTTTAACAACAGAATGACAGATTTAAAATACTTTAACTGTTAAACTGTGTTTTTCTTGCTCAAACATCACAAATCTATACTTACCTATGACTCTGTTTAAATCTAATTGACGTATTAGATCACTAATTGATGGATTTATTGCTGGAAGATCTGCTGTATCTGGAAGTTCTGAGGTTGCTTCATTTTTAACTAGAATAATAACAGATTGCCAGATTAGTTGATTTAAAATTTTATGGTAAAATTATAGCACATAAAATTAATTAGAAATACTTTATTATGTAGTTATTTAGCCTTATTTTTTTAAGTTTCTTTTTAAATTCCAATTAGTTAATTTAGTGATTCAACACTTACATACAACACCTGGTGCTCATCACAAGTATACTCCTTAACCTTACTTTACAATTCAACATACATTATCCAATTAAATATAAATATGCTTAATGATTTTTTTTTCAAAGATTTTATTTATTTGACAGAGAGAAACACAGCCAGAGAGGGAACACAAGCAGAGGGAGTGAGAGAGGGAGAAGCAGGCTTCCCGCTGAGCAGGGAGCCTGATGTGGGGCTCGATCCCGGGTCTCTGGGACCATGACCTGAGCCAAAGGCAGTCGCTTTACCAACTGAGCCACCCAGGTGCCCCATTGATTTTTAAAATTCATTAAATAGCTACTATGTGCCAGATGTGCCAGATATTATATTAAGCACTTTTCAAATATTACCTCCTATAATACAACAGTTCTAGGAAGTAGGTATTTTATTCCCATTTAACAGATATGGGAAGAGAGCTGAAAGAGATTATGAATATTTCAGAAGCTCATATAGTTACTAAGTGCAAAAGCTTGAAATGAATTTTATAATCCAAAATCTACTCTCCAGCTACGAGATTAAAATGTCACCAGGACTGAACATGTAATGTGAGTGAAATGGAACTGCTGAAGTTTGGAGTGGCATGCATAATGAAGGGAAATGGAGAGTATATGTTTATTAAAAATAAAAAGCTATTACTTTTCCTGTTAAAAAGGGTCATCTAAATTCTCAAGAGAATACAGACATGTAGATATTTGCAAGGAATTCCAAGATTTTAAAGTATTTTCAAGTAACTTAAAAGTTTTAAGCATATTTGTAGGACAAAAGAAATGATAAGCTAGTATTACAAGAGATTTACCAAATTTTAGAAAGGCTTAACTCAACACATGGGTAGGATTTGAGTCAATTGCTAGGTTATATTTCTTTGTAAAACATTATCTACCAATGTATATATCATCTAGGAACAGAAAAATAAGATCTAAAATCTCAAGGAAATCATCACTTTCAGAAAAAAAATTACGAATAAGCAAAATGTGCCAAGAAAAAAAGTGTAAAGAACAATTAAAAATTAAAATTCATAATTAAAGTAACCTTTCCAAAGGCCAGGCCTCTGTATTTTAATGCATGGGTTTCCTTATAATTCTTACAGAATTAAATCCTCTGCCATAGTATATAAAAAGGGAATTTTTCCACTTCTTTTACAAAGTCAAAATCATCACTACAAAGATATTGACATATAACTGGCATAACTGACAAAAAAAATAATGTACATAAATAGAACACAAGTCACATATGTAACTAAAGATAATAAAGCTTTATTAAAAATAAAACAAATAAAATAAATTGTAATAATGTTTTATTTAACAAAATAGATCCAAAATATCATTTCAACACATAATAAAAATACAATTGATGAAATATTTGAAGTAATTGTTTTCATAGTAGGTCTTCAAACTCAGGTATGTATTATAAACTTATAGTACATCTCAATGCAGAGTAGCTGCATTTCAAGTGTTCGTATCCATATGTGGCTAGTGATTGCCACATTACACAGTACAGGGTTAGAATATAAATGCAAAAATATTAAATAAATAATAAGTAAATAGAATTCAGAAGTTTATTAAAATAACAGTGTGGCACCATCTAGTAGGATTCATTCCCAGAAGTCAAGGTAGATCAGATCTTTTTTTTTTTTTTTCATGAAAAAAAAAATATTTAGATTTAACTGGCTGGACTCAGTTTAGATGATCCCAATTTTGTTGGCAACATCCAAAGCATCATAGTCAGGGGCTAGTCGAACATACGCCTTCTTCTCTCCATCAAGCCTGATCAAGGTGTTGACCTTGGCCACATCAATGTCATAGAGCTTCTTCACAGCCTGTTTTATCTGGTGCTTGTTGGCCTTGACATCCACAATGAACACAAGTGTGTTGTTGTCTTCTATTTTCTTCATGGCTGACTCAGTAGTCAGGGGAATCTTGATGATAGCATAGTGATCAAGCTTGTTTCTCCTGAGGGCGCTCTTTCAAGGATATTTGGGCTGCCTTCGGAGTCGCAGAGTCTTGGGTCGTCTGAACGTAGGTGACGTCCGGATCTTCTTTTTTTTGTGACTGTGGACACCTTTCAGGACCGCTTTCTTGGCCTTCAGAGCCTTTGCTTTGGCTTCGGCTTTGTGAGGGGCAGGGGCTTCCTTCTTTGCTTTCGTCGCCATCTTTGTCAAAGGGCTAGCTCAGCTCTTAATATAGTTATCATATTAATAGCTCTCAAGTGAAGTGATGTAAGATTATCTTAGGTAAAAAGTCATTTATAAAACTTAAACATACATTCCTTTTTGAATTTCTTTATAGAGATACAATTTATATATAATATTGTATAAGTTTAGGGTGTGTATAAGTTTAGGGTTTATAATGTGATGATCTGATACACTTATATATTGAAAACTGAATACCACAATAAAATCAACGTGTCTATCAGACATAAATACATATATATTTTTGTTATGAGAATAGTTAACATGTAGTCTCTTAGGAATTTTCAAGTATACAGTATAATATTTTTAACTATAGTCACCATGCTATATATTATATCCCCAGAATGTATTAATCTTATAAATTGAAGTTCATACTCTTTGGCCAACATTTCCCCATTTCACCTACTCTCAGGCCCCTGGCAATCACTATTCTACTCTATGCTCCCATGAGTTAGCACTTTTTGGATTACATACATAAGATAATACAGTAGTTGTATTTTTTGTCAGACTTATTTCACTTAGCATTATAGCCTCAAGGTCCATCTATGTTTTGCAAAGAACAACATTTCCTTCTTTTTATGGCTGAATAATATTCCACCATATACATTTATCAAATTTACTTTATCCATTGATTTGTCAAAAAGACACTTAGATTTTTTCCATACCTGGTTAAGGTGATTAATGCTGTAATGGACATAGGAGTACAGATGTATCTTTGGGATTCTGATTTCATTTTCTTCAGTAACATACACAGAAGTTGAATGATAAATTATATGGTAATTCTATTCTTTTTTTTTTTTTTTAGGAACCTCCATATTGTTTTCCATTGGCTGTAATTATATGGTTCTCTTTTCTCCACTTCCTCACCAGCATTTGTTATCTCTTGTTTTATTGATAATATCCATTCTAACAGATGTGAGATGACATCTTACTGTGGTTTTGATATGCATTTCTTTGACAATTAGTGATGTTGAGAATATTTTCATCTACCTGCTGGCCATTTGAATGTTTTCTTGGAAAAGAAGTATATATTCAGGTCCCCTACCCAGTTATAATTGGATTACTATATTTACTATATTACAATTGGATTACTATATTTACTATTACTATATTGGATTACTATGCTATTGAGTCATATATTTTAGATATTGACCTCTCATCCAAAATATGCAGTTTACAAACATCTTTTTCTATTCTGCAGATTTCCTTTTCATTTTGTTGACTAGTTCTTTTGCTGTACAGATTTAAAGTCTGGTTTGTCCTATTTATTTTTTCTTGCTTTTGTTGCTTGTGCTTTTGGTATCTTATCCAAAAAGTCATTGCCAAGACCAATGTCATAGAGCCTTTTCTCTAAGTCTTCTAGGATATTTATGGTTTCAGGGCTTACAGTTCAGTCTTTAATCTGTTTCAGGTTGTTTTTTGTATATAGGGATCAATTTTATTTTTTCACATGGATATTAAAGTTTCCTAATACAACTTATTGAAAAGATTATCTGTTCTTCATTTGAGCATTCTTGGCTTCCTTGTGAAATTTGAGTTTACTGTATATGCATAGGTTTATTTCTGGACTCTTGATTCTGTTTCATTTGTCTGTGTAGCAGGTTTTTTTAAATGCATTTTTGATTAAAATTGCTTTGTAGTAAATAGTTTAAAATCAGTAAGTCATAATTGTTACCCTGAGTTCCTCCTCTTAGTTATTCTGTTGAGGGATGGTTGAGCAGATGTACAGAGTCTAAAATATCAACCACAATCCAGGCAAGATGCACTCTCCTGACTGCTTATCCTCTGCCTGGGTAGAGATCCAGACACATAATCTTACACCTCAGGCTGTTTTCATGGGTGTTCAGAATGGCATGATAGATATCTGGCTAAGTTCATAGGACCAGTTGAAATGGAGTTCTCCAGTCCTCCACCATCTTGTTTACCCTGTGAGATTATATTCTTTCTCCCCCTGCACATTTTCTTTTTCTTTTCTTTTTTGATGTCTGACCTCTTCAGATTTGTCTAGTGTGTATTTTTCTTGGGTTGTGGGAGATATTTTTGATTCTGCTCACTCATTCTTCTCTGGGCAAAATGACTAGAAGGAAGAATTCACCACAAAAGAACCAGAGATAATATTTTCTTCCATAGATCTAATTAATATGGATATAAATAAAATGTTAGAATTAAAATTCATGATAACAGTTATAAAATTACTAGTTGGAGATGAATGGATAAAGATGTAGTATAAATACACACCATGGAATACTATGCCACTATTAAAAAAGAAAAGTCTTGCCATTTGCAATGATGTGGATGGAACTAGAGGGTATTATACTAAGTGATATAAGTCAATAAAAGAAAGACAATTATCATATATCTCACTAATATCAGGATTTTGAGAAAAAAGACAGAGGATAATAGGGGAAGGGGGGGTAATGAAAGAAGATAAGACCAGAGAGGGAGACAAACCATAGAGACCCTTAATCTCAGGAAACAAGCTGAGGATTAGTGGAAGAAGTGGGGAAGGGCAGATGGGGTAGCTGGGTGATGGATATTGGGAAGGGTATGTGCTATGGTTAGTGCTGTGAATTGTGTTAGACTGATGAATCACAGACCTGTACCCCTGAAAGAAATAATACATTGTATGTTATCAAAAAAAACACCACACACAAAGGCAAATTTGAAATGGATGAAAGACCTCAGCGTGAGGCAGGAATCCATCAAAATCCTGGAAAAGAACATAGGCAGTAACCTCTGTGACATCAGCCACAGCAACTTCTTTCAAGTCACGTCTCCAAAGGCAAAGGAGATAAAAGCGAAAATGAACTTCTGGGACTTCATCAAAATAAAAAGCTTCTGTACAAAAGCAAAGGAAACAGTCAACAAAACAAAGAGGCAACCCACAGAATGGGAGAAGATTTTTGCAAATGACACTACAGACAAAGGGCTGGTATCCAAGATCGATAAAGAACTTCTCAAACTCAACACCCAAAAAGAAGATGAACACATCAAAAAATGGGCAAGAGACATGATGAGGCACTTCTCCATAGAAGACATACAAACGACTAACAGACACATGAAAAAATGTTCAGCGTCACTAGCTATCAGGGAAATTCAAATCAAAACCACCACTGAGATACCACCTTACACCAGTCAGAATGGCCAAAATTAACAACTTGGAGTTAATTGTTGGAGAGGTTGCAGAGAAAGGGGAACTCTCTTACACTGTTGGTGTGAATGCAAGCTGGTGCAGCCGCTTTGGAAAACAGTGTGGAGATTCCTTAAAAAATTAACAATAGAGCTACCCTATGACCTTGCAATTGCACTACTGGGCATTTACCCCAAATATACAAATGTAGTGAAAATAAGGGCCATATGTACCCCAATGTTCATTGAAGCAATGGCCACAATCGCCAAACTGTAGAAAGAGCCAAGGTGCCTGTCAACAGAGGAATGGATGAAGAAGATGTGGTACATATATGCGATGGAATACTATGCCTCTATCAGAAAGGATGAATATCCAACTTTTGTAGCAACATGGACTAGATTGGAAGAAATTATGCTGAGTGAAATAAGCCAAGTAGAAAAAGTCAAGTATCACATGGTTTCACTTACTTGTGGTGCATAAGGGGTAATATAGAAGACAGTAGGAGAAGGAAAGAAAATGGGAAGTAGGGTAATTCAGGGAGAGAAACAAAACATGAGAGACTTTGGACATAGAAACAAACTGAGGGACTTGGAGGGAGAGGGTGGGGGGATGGGAGAGCCTGGTGGTGGGTATTGAGGGCATGTATTGCATGGAGCACTGGGTGTGGGGCATGGGCAATGAATCTTGGAACATTGAAAAAATAAAATAAATTTAAAATTAAAAAAAAATAAAACCAAAAAAAATCTTTACTGGTTGGACTTGGAGAAAGCAAAAAGACACTAAATACTCTCTTAATGCAGAAATGAAATCTAATCAGGCTGCAGTTAAAAATGCTCTAACTGAGATGTAGTCTAAATTGGATGCCCCAACAGCTAGGGTAAATGAGGCAGAAGAGAGAGTAAGTGGAACAGGAGACAAGTTGATGGAAAAGAAGGAAGCTGAGGAAAAGAGAGAAAAACAACTAATAGACTATGAAGAGGGACTTCAAAAAATCAGTGATGTTATGAAATATACCAGCATAGGAATTACAGGGGGGGCCTCAGGAAAAGACAAAGGGCCAGAAAGTGTATTTGATCATATCATAGCAAGAAGTTCCCTAATCTGAGGAAGCAAACAGGCATTCATGTTCAAGAAGCAGAGCAGATCCCTCCCAAAATCAATAAAAATAGATAAATGCCCCGACATATAATAGTGAAGCTTGCAAATTTCAGAGATAAAGAGAAAATCCTGAAAGCAGCCTGAAATAAGAGGTTCCTAACCAAGAGAGGTAGGAACATTAGACTTACATCAGACCTATCCACAGAGACCTGGCAGGCCAGAAAGTGCTAGCATGTTATATTCATGGTACTAAATGAGAAAGCATGTGGCCAAGAATACCTATCCAGCAAGGCTGTAATTCAGAATGGAAGGAGAGATAAAGAGCTTTTGGGACAGACAGAAACTAAAAGAATATGTGACCACCAAGCCAGCCCTTCAAGATATATTAAAGGGGATACTATAAGCAAACAGAGAGCCTAAGAGTAACACAAACCAGACAGAAATACTATACAAAACAGGGAATTTACAGGTAATATAGTGGCACTAAATTCATATCTTTCAATAGTTCCACTAAGTATAAATAGGCTAAATGCTCCAATCTAAAGACACGGAGTTTAAGATTAAATAAAAAAGCAAGATCCCTCTATATGCTGTCTACAAGAGACTCATTTTAGACCTAGAGACATCTCCAGACTGAAAGTGAGAGAGTGGAGAATCATTTATCATGCTAATGGACCTCAAAGGAAGCTGGGGTAGCCATCCTCATATCAGACATATTAGATTTTAAACCAAAGACAATAGTAAGGGATGAAGAGGGACACTATATTATATTTTAAGGGCCTACCCAACGAGCAGATCTAATGATTATAAATATTTATGCTCCTAACAGGAACAGACAATTATGTCAACCCATTAATAACCAAATTAAAGAAACACATAGATAATAATACAATAATACTAGGGGACTTCAACACATCAAACACAACAATGAAGAAATCATTCAAGCATAAAATCAATAAGGAAACAAGAGCTTTGAGAGACACATTGGACCAGTTGGACTTTGTAGAATATACAGAACATTCCATCCTAAAATGACAGAATACTCATTCTTCTCAAGTACACATGGAATGTTCTCCAAAACAAACCATATACTTGGTCACAAATCAGGTTTCAATTGATACCTAAAGATTGAGATTATTCCGTGCACATATTTTCAGATCACAACTCTCTGAAACTGAAACTCAGTCATAAGAGGAAATTTAGAAGGAAATCAAACACTTGGAAGTTAAAGATCACTAAGCTAAAGAATGATTGTGTCAACCAGGAAATTAAAGAAAAACTTAAAACAATTCACTGAAACTAATGAGAATGAAAATACATTGGTTCAAAACTTATGGGATACTTCAAAGGCAGTCCTTAAGAGACAAATACATAGCCATCCAAGACTCTCTCAAAATTTTTTTAAAAATCCCAAACCTTACACCTAAAGGACATGGAGAAAGGACAGAAAATAAAGCCTAAACCAAGCAGTAGAAGAGAAATAATAGAAATTAGAGAACAAAATCAATGACATAGAAATAGGAGAAGAGTAGAACAACAAATCAATGAAACTAGAAGCTAGTTCTTTGAGTTAATAATATCAATAAACCCATAGCCAGACTTATCCAAAAGAAAAAATAAAGGACCCAAATTAATAATGCCTAGTCAACTAAGATGCTTCAAAAAACAAAAATGGAAGGAAAACTTCCAAATTCATTCTTTTAGGCCAGCATTACTTTGCTCCCAGAGCCAGAAAAAGACCCATCAATAAGGAGAATTAGAGACCAATATCCATGGTGAACATGGATGTGAAAATACTCACCAAGATACTAGTCCACAGGATCTAATAGTACATTGAAAGGATTTTTCACCACCACCAAGTGGGATTTATTCCTGGGCTGCAAGGGTCATTCAACATTTGCACATCAATCAATGTGATACATCACATTAATAAAAGAAAGGAAAATCAAATGATTTCACTCATATGTGGAATATAAGAACAGTGCTGAGGCTCATGTGGGGAAGGGGAGGAAAACTGTATGGAATGAAGTCAGAGATAGAAACCATGAGAGACTCTTAACTACAGGAAACAAATTGAGGTTGCTGAAGAGTAAGGGGGTAGGGAGATAAGGTAACAGGATAATGGTCATTAAGCAGGGCATGATGAGTACTGGGTGCTATGTGCAACTGATGAATTGTTAAACAGTACATCTGAAATTAATGGCATAACTATATGTTGCCCAATTGAATTTAAATAAAACAAAGATTTTGTTTCCTTTATCTGAGAAACAGAGTGCATGAGTAGGAGGAGGAACAGAGGGAGATGGAAAAGCAGTTTCCCTGCTGAGTGTGGAGCCTAGTGTGGGAATCAATCCCAGAACCCTGAGGTCATGACCTGAGCCAAAATAAAAAGTTGCATGCTGGAGAGGGGCAAAATGGTGGAGGAGTGGGGCACTCCACTTCAACTGGTCCCCTGAACTTAGCCAGATATCTATCATGCCATTCTGAACACCCAGGAAATCAGCCTCAGGTGTAAGATTATGTGTCTGGATCTCTACCCAGGCAGAGGATCAGCAGTCAGGAGAGTGCACCTTGCCTGGATTGTGGTTGATATTTTCTACTCTGTACATCCCCTCAACCACCCCTCAACAAAATAACTAAGAGGAGGAACTTAGGGTAACAATTATGAACACAATAGCTAGGCTTGAGAAAGCCATTAGCGGCAACACAGAATCTCTTAAAGGCAGAAATGAGATCTAATCATGCAAACTTAAAAATGCTATGAATGAGAGCTGTTGCCTGGTCATGCGTGCACCTGTTCTGCCCCTCCAAGGGAATGTAGGAGGGTCCCCATATTTTGGTCCTCTGCAGGGTTCCCCTGGAGGAGAGTGGTCACCAGATCAGGCCCCAGCTAGCAGTTTATGGCAAACTAAGCAAAGAGCCTCTTCCTGGGTTCACTGACCATAACCAGTTTCTCCAATCCACTGCTTGGGAACTGTATCAGCTCAGTTACCCCCCATTTATTCTGTGACTCTGGTGATCCTGAGACCACACTGCCCCACCTAAAATTCTGCTCATTTCATCGTCTGAGCACCTTTCAGGCAGGGGTGTCTCTCACTGCAGAATATTTCCAAGGGTTCTGATTTTGCCCTCCAGGGCGATGTCACTTTCTGGTAGCTGTCTTATAAGGCTCTCTCTCCTCACTGCTTATCTTCCAATATCTCCCCTCAGATTCACTTCTCTGCACCTCCTACCTTGCAAAAAGTGGTCAATTTTCTAGTTGCAGAGTTCCAGATACTCTTTTCTTACATACTCTTGGGTGTTCAGAATGATCTGATAGTTATCTAGTTAAAATCAAGGGACTAGATGAAACAAGGTCCCCTACTCACCCACTCTTGCCTCCTCCCTTAAAACAAGATCCTTTAAGAAATAAAAAAAAATCCTAGAAAAGTATTTCCTAAATGAGTATTCCATTTCCCTGAATCATTATTCCAAGATGAAGAAAAAGATAGGCTTTCTTCGTCAATAAACTTAAGAAATACGGTACAACAATTAAGAATCTTAAGGACTACAAGAAGTAATGAGTGGTGAAATAGCATTATAGCATTTAGTAGTTCTGTAGAAATCCAATTTTGGCAGACAATGTTCTAAAATATTCAAGCCTAAAGAAAAAAATTAATAATAAATTATAAATAAATCTGATCATATTTGGGGTACCAGTCAGTAGAGTATGCAACTCTTGATCTTAGAGTTGTGAGTTCAAGCTCCACGGTGGGTGTAGAGATTATACAAAAAAATAATGTTTTAAGAGCTGGTCACATTTCAGATGATTTTTAAATTGTTAAGTGTTTTATAACTACTATTTTAAAATGTTTTCAAATATTATACACACCACTCAATCTTTGAGATGGGTGAAGTCCATTTGTTTGATTTTGGTCCTTGTATCCTGAAGTGAGTTCTACATTTTCAAGGGTAAAACCTGAGAGTTTATCCACATCCTGATCTACAAAGATGAAAATGAAAAAGAACCATTTAGTAAATCAAATATAGAAACACTTGAAATCTGCCTACTGTGGCCTACTTCCTAGAAGAGTATAATGTTTGAAGCTTAGGGAAATATTTTTATATATCTATATCTATCATCTATCTATCTATATCAAGTAAGAAGAGAGAAATCAATTAATAAGTACCAGAAGTTTATTTGACAAATTTCAACATCTATTCCTCCTAAACATTTACTCTTTAATGTAGAATATATTTTAGCTCCAACACCTAACATCTTGATTATAGTGAATAAATAGTCCTATTAAAATTGTGAACAAAATAAAAAATGTGGCTCATTACCATTGAATAATTACCAAGGTCTGGTAAAATTAGTGATATTTAAAACAGAAATTTGAAAAATTTCAGTTAATATACAGGTTTGTCATAATAGTTTTGTCATGTAGATTTTTTATTACAAAACATTAAATTTTAGAAAATGGAAAAACATATCTGGGTCGAAGGGACTATACATTTCCAATGTCACTGATATCTATTAGTATATTTTTATTATAATTTATATATATATTCATATAGCTTTCCTGAAAATGTTTAGTCATTATGCTTATTTACTTGTAATATTGATAGCTGTTTTCTCACAATTTTCTCAATTAACATTACATATTTTAGGTACTTGGTACTTTATAAATTATTTTAATGGAATTTATTTTATTAGTAGTATAAACATAGTTGATTAACAAATAAAAAATATCCGCCATCTATTTTTTCTGTTGGAAAAATTTTTTCTAACTTCTTTTAATTTTTAATATATTTTTATTAAACAAATACTCTAAATATAAACATTAAGTACTTTTATAGACAGATTTATATGTATTTCATATAAGGGTATAACCTCTTGATAGTCATAAGTGTTTTTAGATTTTGTATACAGAAATTTTAAATTATTTAGTTAATTTTTAATGATCTTTCCCTTATGTTTCTGACTATGAAATTAGACATAGGGTAGTTTTCCTCAAAAAAAGATTGATTTATGTTGGACTTCTGGGAAGATGGCAGAGTAGGAGGATCCTTAACTCACCTCATTCAGTGATGTGCCTACATAACAGCCATATCAGTATAACCAACACAAAAAAATGATCTGAGACTGGAATAAAATCCTTTCCACATTATTATGGAGAGGAAGCCACAACCAAAAGGGTGAAAGAACCAAACTCTCAGTGATACTAACTACAAATGGGAGGAATACCATAGGTGTATAGAATAGAAAGGAGCAGACCCCATGCTAGGCACCATGGACACTGGGAACCTGCACTGGAAAGATGAATTACCATAGCATCTGGCTTTGAAAAACAATGGGTCTTTAACTCTGGTTACTTTAAAAATCAGCAGATTCATGTCTCGAAGAGCCGAAGCGCAATAGGAAATTGAGTTCCCACCCTTAAAGAGGCAGCATTAAAAACCCTATGGAGACAGAGCATGGAAGCAGCAGTTTGAAAAGCACCTAAGGATATGAAGGAAATTTATGTATTAATCTCAAAATGTGTGCTGCAGGGGCAGGTATCTTTAGAAAACTTCTCCAAGAACAAAAGAACTAAGAAACGCCATTTCTCTCCCCCCAGCTAGATAGTCAGACACTTTTAGGCCTCCCACCTATCTTGCTAACATCCATGCCCCATGCCCACATTCTCCTACAGCACCCTATCCAACCTGCCCTTCCCCACTAGGCAGAAATCCCTCCAAAATAGCTCCTGCTATATCAAACTACAAGCAGCCAAAGCATGACTGGTACCACTCCAAAGGGATATCTGTTCTGGAGAGAGTAAAATATAACCACACAGACCAGGTCAACTTCAATTCCAGCCACAGAACCTTATTATTGGTAGTACAGAAAGAGTGCCTTGCCAATCAGTGCCCCAGCAGCCCAGAGACTGGAGGCAAGCATCTGATGTGATTGTTGGACACTCCCAGCAACAAAATTCTCTCAGGGAGCAGAAGAAGGAGAATAGTTCAGTGCAACTGCAGCCCCCAAAATTAGGCTGAGGGCAGGTATCAGGTCTAAAGGTTGACACAACAGAACCTACAATCTCATGGTGGCCCCAGAGAAGACGCTTAGGAGCAAGGGGGCAAAACCCTGCTTAATAGAGGCAAAAGGGGCCATTGCAGTCATCTGAACTAAAGGTGAATGATGCTTAGCCAGAATAGTAGGGCACAGCATCCCACATAGGAGACTCCTCTAAAGTGCCTGGTTCTAGAGAACAGGGGACATTGTCCTACATTGCATCACAGGATCTATTCTTCACAAGGCTATTCCTTTCATATCAGGAGAAAGAACTGAATTTCCTAATATAGAGAAAAAAACACAGAGAGTTAACAACATAAAGAGACAGCAGACTATGTCCCAAATGAAAGAAAAGGACAAAATCACAGCAAAAGAGCTAAATGAAACAGAGATAAGCAAAATACCTGATAAAGGATACAAAGTAATGGTCATAAATATACTTACTAGACTTGGATAAAAGAGTAGAGGATCTCAGCAAGACCTTCAACAAAGAGATAGAAAATATAAAAAAGAACCAAAGATAACTCAATAACTGAAATTAAAAATACAATAGAAGGAATAACTAGTACACTAAAGTACACAGGAAAATAGATCAGTGAGATGGAAGACAAAATAATGGAAAGCAAGTAAGCTAAACAACAAAAAAGAAAAAGACTAAAAAAACAAGAATAGATTAAAGGAGCTCAACAACATCACCAAGTGTAATAAAATTTGCATTATAGGGATACCAGAAGTGGAGGAGAGAGAAGAGGAGACAGAAAATTTATTTGGGGAATAAATACCTAAGAACTTTTCATATCTGGGGAAAGAAACAGAAATCCAGATCCAGGAGGCACAGAGAAAATCCAACAAATCAACCAAAGGAGGTCTATACCAAGACATGTAGTAATCAAAATGACAAAAATGTTGAGAGAGAATTTGAAAAGCAGTAAGACAGTTATACATACAAAGGAAACCCCATAAAAATTTTCAGCAGAAACTGCAGGCCAGAAGGGTGTGGCATGATATATTCAAAATGCTAAAAAGTAAAACATGTGCAATGAAGAAAGCCTTATCCAGCAAGACTATCATTCAGGATAAAAAGAGAGATAAAGAGCCTCTCAGGAAAAAAATCACCATGAAATCAGCCTTATAAGAAATGTTAAAGGGAATTCTATGACTGGAAAAGAAAAGCCATAGTCACAAATAAAAAATTAGGAAAGGAAAAAATTTCACATGTAAATACAAACATAATGAAAGTAGGATATTAATCACTTATAATAGTACAGAGATTAAAACACAAAGTAAAATCAATTTTATCTATAAAAGTCAGACAATGGATTCCCAAAACAACAGGATGTAAAGTATGACATCACACACATAAAGCATGGTGGGGGGAGGAGTAAAATTTAGGGCTTTTAGACTGGATTCAAACTTAAGTAACAATCAAATTAATATATATGCACAATATGTTATATATGAACTGAATGGTAACCACAAATCTAAAATGTGTAATAGATTAAAAAAAAAAAAGGAATCCAAGCATATCACTAAAGAAACCACAAGGGAAGAGAGCAAGAGAAGAAGGGAACAAAGAACTACAAAAATAAACATAAAACAAGTAACACAATGGAAATAAGTACATACCTATCAATAATTACTTTGAATGCAAATTGTCTACATTCTCCAGTCAAAAGACATAGGGTAACTGAATGGATAGAAAAGCCTAATCCATCTACATTCCTGCCTACAAAAGACTCATTTCAGACCTAAAAATATGTACAGATTAAAAATGAAGGGTTGGAAAAACATTTACACTGCAAGTGGAAGTGAAAAGAAAGTTGGTGTAGAAATATGTTTAGCAGAAAAATAAACTTAAAACAAAGGCTGCAACAAGAGACAAAGGACACTATATAATAACTAAAAAAAAAACCTAACAAGATATGCCAATTGTTAAGTATTTATGTATACAACATGGGAGCACTTAAATACATAAAACTATTAAAAGATATAAAGGAAGAAGATAGTAGTAATGCGATAATAGTAGAGGACTTTAACACCCCACTTACATCAATGGACAGAACATCCAGACAGAAAATTAACAAGGAACCAGTGGATTTGAATGATATGTGAAAGCAGATGGACCTTATAAATACACTCGGAACATTGCATCCTACAATGGAGGAATTCATGTTCTCTTTTAGTGTACACAGAACATTCTCCAGAATAGATCATATTAAGCTACAAAACAAGCCTCAATAAATTCAAAAAAATTGAAATCATATCATGCATCTTTCCCAGCCACAACTGTATGGATCTAGAAACCATTCACACATTTCAAATATATGAAAGATAAATAAAATGCTAATACATAATGAATGAGTCAACCAAGAAATTAAAAAAAGAGATAAAAAATACATGAAGATAAATGAAAATTAATGGGACGGAGCAAAAGCTGTTCTAATAAATGAAGCTTATAGCAGAACACATCTACCTCAAGAAGCAAGAAAAATCCCCCCCTTACAAATGACTGAAACTTACATCTAAAAGAGCTAGAAAAAGAGCAAGAAAAGTCCCAAACTAGGAGGAAGGAAATAATAAAGATTAGATAAAAAATGAAATAGAAACTAAAAAACAAAACCCAACAGTAGAACATATCAATGAAACAAGATCTGGTTGCTTGAACAGATGAACCAAATTAATGTACTTGATAAACCTTTAACTAGACTCATTTTTTTTAAAAAGAGAACTCAAATACACAAAATCAGGGATTAAGGAAGAGAAATAACTAACAGCACAATAATGCAAAGAATATAAGAGAATACTATGAAAATGATACGCCAACTAAATGAAGAATCTATAATAAATACATTTCTAGAAATATATAACCTTTTAAACTGAATTATGAAGAAATAGAAATTTGAACAGAACAATACTAGCAATGAAATTGAATGAGTTATCAAAAAACTCCCAACAAATATAAGTCCAGGACCACATGGTTTCATAGTTAAATTTTACCAAGCATTTAGGAAGAGTAAAAACCTATTATTCTAAAAGTATTCCAAAAAAAAAAAAAAAGAAGGAAAGTTTCCAAATTCATTCTATGAGGCCAACATTAACCTAACACCCAAATCAGGTAAAGACCTACAAAAAAGTACTATAGGCCTAAATCTCTAGTGAAAATAGTGAAAAAATCATCAATAAAATACTGCAAACCAAATCCAGCAATACATTAAAAAAAATCATTCACCATGAAGAAGTAGGATTTATTGCAGGGTGCAAGAATGGATCAATACTCATATCATATGATAAGAATAGGGATAAAAATCATATATTCATCTCAATAGATGTAGAAGTTTTGACAAAGTGCAACATTTATTCATGACAAAAACTCTCACAAAAGTAGATTTAGAGGAAAAAATATGTCAATAAGAAAGACCACATATAATATAACCATAGTTACATCATATTCAGTGATGAAAATCAGACAGATTTTTCTCTAAGATTAAGACAAGACTGTCCACTCTCACCATTTTTATTCAACACAGTACTAGAGGTCCTAGCTGTAGCAAGGACAAGAAATAAAAAAGGCATCCAAATCAGTAAGGAAGAAGTAAAAGTTTCACTCTTTGAGATGACATGACACTATATGTAGAAAACCTGAAAGATTCAACCAAAAGTCTATTAGAACTGGTGGTGCCTGGGTGGCTCAGTTGGTTGGGTGACTGCCTTTGGCTCAGGTCATGATCCTGGAGACCCGGGATTGAACCCCACATCCAGCTCCCTGCTCGGCGGAAGCCTGCTTCTCCCTCTCTCACTCCCCCTGCTTGTGTTCCCTCTCTAGCTGTGTTTCTCTCTGTCAAATAAATAAATAAAATCTTTTTAAAAAATCTATTAGAACTGATAAATGAATTCAGTTAAATCACAGGATACAAAATTAACACACATAACTCTATTGCATTTCTATACTTTAATAATGAAATAATAGAAAGAGAAATTAAGAAAACAATCCCATTTACAACTACACCAAAATAAATAATGAATGGGTCAGCCAAGAAATTAAAGAATAAATTTAAAAAATACATGGAGAAAACTGAAACAAATCTTTGGGATGTAGCAAAATCTTTGGGATGTAGCAAAAGTGGTCCTGAAAGGGAAGTGTATAGCAATACAGGCCTACCTCAAGAACAAAGAAAAATTTCAAATATGCAACCTAACCTTACACCTAAAGAAGTCAGAAAAGGAATAGCGAATGAACCTAAAGTCAGCAGAAGGAAGGAAATAATAAAGATTAAAGCAGAAATAAATGATATAGGAACTAAAAAAACAATAGCACAGATCAATGAAACCAGGAGCTGGCTCTTTGACAAAATTAATGAAATTGATAAACCTCTAGCCAGACTTATCAAAAAAAAAAGAGAAAGGATTCTGATAAATAAAATCCCAAATTGGAGGGGACAATAACAACCAACACCAAAGAAATACAAACAACTATAAGAGAATATTATATAAAAACATATGCCAACAAATTGATTGGATGACCTAGAAGAAATGGATAGATTTCTGGAAACTTATAAACTACCAAAACTGAAGGGAAGAACGAGAAAATATGAACATGACTATAACCACCAAAGAAATTGAGTCAGTAATCAAAAACTCCCAACAAACACAAGTCCAAGGCCAGCGGGCTTCACAGGCAAATTCTATCAAACTTTTAAAGAGTTAATACCTATTCTTTTCAAACTACTTCAAAAATATAGAAAATAAAGGAAAACTTCCAAACCCATCCTATGAGGCTAGCATTACCTTGATATCAAAACCAAATAAAGACTCCACTAAAAAAGAGAACTACAGGAGAATGTTCCTGATGAGCATGGATGAAAAAAATGTGCAGGGAGATGGGGTAGCTAAGCGAGGGCATTGATGAGGGCACATATGTAATGAGCACTGGGTTAGTTATATGCAACTGATGAATCACTTCTACCCCTGAAACAAGTAATACAGTATGTGTTACTTAAATTTATCTTAAGCAATTTTTTTAAAGAGGGGTTTTAAAAAAAATCTCCATGGATACTAACAAACCAAATCCAACAGTATATTAAAAGAATCACTCACAACGATCAAGTGGAATTTATTCCTGAGTTGCAAGAGTGGTTCAAAGTTCATGAATCTACCAACATGATATACCACATTAACAAAAAAAGTGATAAGAATCATATGATCATTTCAGTAGATGCAGAAAAAGCATTTGGCAAAATACAACATCCATTCATGGTAAAAATGTCAACACGGTAGGGTTAGAGGAAATATACCTCAACATAAGAAAGGCCATATGTGAAAAATCCACAGGTAATATCATCCCGAATGGGAAAAAAACTGAGAGCATTTCAGTTATGGTCAGGAACAAGACAGGGATGCCATTGTTATTTAACATAGTACTGGAAGTCTTAGCCACAGCAGTCAGACAACAAAAAGAAATAAAAGGTGTCCAAATAAGTAAGGAACAAGTCAAGCCTTCACTATTTGCAGATGACATGATTCTCTACATAGAAAATCTGAAAGACTCCACCAGGAAAACTGCTAGATCTGATCCATGAATTCAGAAAGTCACAGGTTACAAAATCAGCATATAGAGATCCATTGCATTTCTATACATCAATAATGAAGCAGCAGAAAGAGAAGTTAAGGAATCAATCCCATTTACAATTGTACCAAAACCAGTAAGTTACCTATGAATAAACATAACCAAAGACCTGTATTTGAAAACTATAAAACACTGGTAAAAGAAATTGAAGGACACAAAGAAATGGAAAAGCATTCCCTGCTCAAGGATTGGACAAACAAATGTGAAAATGCTTATATTACCTGAAGCAATCTACACATTTATTGCAATCCCTATCAAAATACCACCAGCATTTTTCACAGAACTAGAGTAACAGAATGGAACCACAAACAAAACAAAACAAAACAACAAAAAAATCCAAACCAAATAGCCAAAGCAATCTTGAAAAAGAAAAGCAAAGCTGGAAGCATTGTAATTCCAGACTTCAGGCTGTATTACAAATCTGTAATCACCAAGAGAGTACGGTACTGGCACAAAAATAGAAACCTAGATTAATGGAACAGGATAGAAATCCCAGAAATGACCCACAACCTTTTGGTCAACTAATCTTTGAGAAAGCAGGAAGAATATCCAGCAAAAAGACAGTCTCTTCAACAAATGGTGTTACAAAAACTGGACAGCAAAATGCAAAAGAATGAAACTGGACCACTTTCTTACACCATACACAAAACAATTTCAAAATGGATGATTAAATGTAAGACAGAAAACCATCAAAATCCTAGAAGTGAGCACAGGCACTAAGCTCTTTGACATCATCCATAACATCTTCTTATTAGATATGTCTCCTGAGGTAAGAGAAACAAAAGTAAACATGAACTATTGGGACTTTATCAAGATAAAATCTTCTGCATACCAAAGCAATCAATCAATAAAACTAAAAGACTACCTACAGAATGGGAGAAGATATTTGCAAATGGAAAATCTGATAAAGTGTTAGTTTGCAAAATATATAAAAACATCTAAAACTCAAGTCCCCAAAAATAAATAACTGAGGTAAAAAATGTGTGAAGACATGAATAGACATTTTTCCAAAGAAGACATGGCCAACATACATGTGAAAAGATGCTCAACAACAATCATCATCAAGGAAAAGCAAATCAAAACTACAATGAGGTATCTATCACCTCATACCTGTCAGAATGACTAAAAGGAACAACAAAGGAAGCAAAAGGTATTAGGATGCAGACAATAGGGCACTCTCTTACACTGTTGGTGGGAATGCAAACTGGTAAGGACTTTATTTATTTAGTTTCCAATTTTTATTTAAATTGTAGTTGGTTAACATATAGTGTAAGATTGGTTTCAGGAATAGAATTTAGGGATTCATTACTCACATGAAACACCCACATAAAAAGTGTCCTCCTTAATTCCCATCACCCATTTAAGGAGGGTATTTGTTATGATGAGTAGTGTGTATTACATGTAAGTGATGAATCACTGACTTTTTAGATACAATACCAAAAGCACAATCCATGAAAAAAACTGATTAAGTTAGATTTCATTTAAACAACAACAACAACAACAACAAAACTTCTGTTCTGTGAAAGACACTCTTTTTTTTTTTTAAGATTTTATTTATTTATTTGACAGAGAGAAATATAGCCAGAGAGGGAACACAAGCAGGGGGAGTAAGAGAGGGAGAAGCAGGCTTCCCGCTGAGCAGGGACCCTGACGTGGGACCGGCTGGAAGAAAATATTGGCAGAACATATATCAGATAAAGAACTGTTATTCAAAATATATAAGGAATACTTAAAACTTAATAATTAGAAAGAAATAACCCAATTATAATACGGGCAAATTATCAGAACAGATACTTTAATGAAGAAGTTATAAAGATGATACAAAAGCATCTGAAAAGATGTTCTACATATATGTCATCAGGGAATTGTAAATTAAAACAATGAGATAGGAGGGAGTCAAGATGGCGGAAGGCCAGGTGACCGCATTTCGGGGAGTTCCCTGAAGAGAGCTGAATTCCAGCAAAAAAAAAAACACTACAAGACCACCGTGAACACCCATGAAATCAGCCTGAAATGTGATATTTCCCACTTCTGGACCGCCACGAGAGACAAGGAACATCGGCAAAAAGGTAGAAACAAATAAAAGGGTCTGGAGGCTTGACCCCAGAGACAGGGGAGTGGGGGAGGAAGCCCGCAGAGCTAAACCATTGAAAACAAATACCCCAAAATGAAAGCGCTCTGTGAGTGAGGAATAACAGCAGATTACGGCCTGAATCGGGGCTAGACAGAAACAGGAACACAGAGGAGCCCGGGGCAAGGCAAGGAGACTTTTTAAAATTTTTTTCTTTTCCCGCCACCCGGCGCCCCCGCGCGCCGTACCGCACCGCGCCGCAGGGTCCCTGCACGCCGCCGCCACCAGAGCCGCCGCAGCTGCCGCGAAAGCAGCGGGAGTGGATTCTATTTTTATGCGGCTGCCCTTCTCTCCCATTTCTCTCCACACCATGGCCCACGCGCAGACCCCCCCCCCCAAGGAAGGCGTTTTTACAGACTTGCGTGGGACCAGAGAGGCCGTGGTTCCCAGGGCGCAAAGTTGCGTGATCCAAAAGGAGTTATGGCTTTGAGGTGCGGGAGTGAAACAACAAGCGGGGGCGGGGGCAGAAATCAATACAACGTCTGCACCAGCCCAGCTGTGACAGACTGCCAACCGGGAGGCTGGAAAGAGCCCCTCCCTGTGTAGAGGCTCTCTCTGGGAGGGAGGTCTAAGCACAGACATCTTGCTCTGACCTGACTTCCTCAACAGCTGGAAAAAGACGTAAAAGAACAACGCTCCGCTACCAGAGAATTGTAACCTTATAACCTGGTTACCATGGAGACCAGCCTCTAGCAAGGGGGCCGAGAGACTCAGCCTAGGTAGAAGGATTGAAAGGGAATGGCACGCCCCACCCCCAGAAAGCAAGCCAGAAGCTCAGGAGGACAACATTCCAATGCAAAACCCCAAATCGGAGGAAAGGCAATTTATTAAACTCCTGGCACTGACTACAAGTACCGAAAGCCCTACAACTCATTGATACAGTTTTCCACCTCATTTACTTTTAACTTTTTTTCTATTTTTACTTCTAAAGCTTCCACTTTAAGCTTAAAAATACATTCTCATGGTTTTTCTTCTTTCAATTTTTAGCCCCCTTCTTATCACAACATGATACCCCAATACAACATCCCATTACATTTCTTATTTTTTTATTATTTATTATTTTTTATTTTTTTCTTCTAACCCTGAATTTTTTTCAAATGCACCCCTGTATTTTCTGCTTTTGTTGTTGCCTCATGTTTCCCTGTTCGCTCTCTGTTTTTCCCTTTCTTCTCTCCTCTTTCCTTTATTCTCTCTTTTATGTGTACATGTAGATACAAGCTTCAAGTCAATCCCACATCCCTATTCAATACTACCCCTATATACAACCAGTTTGAATCCCCCTATATCTTTTGAAAGTGGGCTCCTCCAACAATAACAACAAGACAAACTCGGGAGCGTCTGAAACGCATTCCTTGCCCACAAGGAGTGTCTGCCCTCACCTTCCCACTCTAGTTTGTCAGTAGCTCTGTGTAATTGTCTTTTCTTCTATATTATATAAATACTGGTCTTGGGGGTCATATAGGTTGGGCTTTGCTTTTTGATCTCTTCATTTACCCTTGATAACCCTTTTCTTTACCCTGTAACAGCTTTGTACCATATAAATCCTATCACCAGGCCCCACTCTGGCAGGGGTGTCTTTTCTTGCTTCCTCTCTTCCGTTTTCTTTTTTCTTTCTCCTCCCTTTTTGGTGGTGAACTCTGGTTGCTCCAAAACCTTCCGATGACCAATCCACCTAGATAGGGGCTGATATATCTAGCCATACACCCCCTCAACCACTCCTCGCCACAATGACTCGGAGAAGGAACACCCAACAGAAGAAGAACCCGGAGACTGCAACCTCAGTCACAGAATTACTGGAAATGAACATAAACAATATGACAGATATGGAATTCAGGGCAGCAATAGTCAATTTATAAAAGAACATTAGTCTCAAAGTGGAAGCCATAGTAACAGAAGTGAAAGCTGAGGTTAGAAAGGCTTTAGATGAGATGCAATCTAACTTAAATATGCTAACAACCAGAGTAAGTGAAGCTGAAGATCGTATCAGTGATTTAGAAGACACATGGAATAAGAAGAAGGAGCAAGAGAAGTCTTGGAGCAAACAACTAAAATCCCAAGAAAACAGAATAAGGGAAATGAATGATGCCATGAAACGCTCCAATATCAGAATTATTGGAATCCCTGAAGGAGTTGAGAAAGAGAGAAACCTAGAAAATATTGTTGAACAAATCATGGATGAAAATTTCCCAAATCTGAGGAATGAAACAAATGTTCA